>CAUYPK010088856.1:0-18314 GCA_963574355.1 Loris lydekkerianus
AGGTGGGGGATGAGGTACAGGGCCCAAAAGTGATTGGCTGTATCTAGGTAGAGGCAGTTTTAGGCCAGGCCTTGCTGAGTCGCGGAAGTAGCTCTATGGATCTACTTCTAGTCAGGCTTGGGAAGTTGCACTAGGCCTCAGGCACATGGCAGGGTCCAACAGGCTCCCTGTGTCTTCAGTGCCCTGGTGATGTTCAGTGTGGGCTCAGAGGAGGAGCCACTATAGGAGGTGACACAGGCTCCTGGGCTAAGTTCAATATGTGCCTGGGATGTACCTCCCAGGCTTCTTGGTTTTTATCCCCACACACATAAAAATCAAGGTTTTAGGAAATCTTGTGATGAACAAATTAATGTTGTTCAGGAAAGAGAAATGAGCTTAGATTCCTGGGAAGATGTGAGCATTGGTGTTGGACATGTAAACGCTGAAGATATGAAGATGGTTAGGAAGGGTCCTCCAGGAGCTCCAAGGCCCTGAGTAATGTAGGGTCAGGCCATAGAATTTCCATCCATAGTGCCCCCTTGACAGCAAACCAGCAATTTTATACGCAATCTGAGGCCTTCAGACATTTAAAAAAATAATTCCATCTCTGAAAACGCAGAGATGTGTGGGTGGAAACACACACAGGTGCGCACACACGGGGAAACAAACTGAACTCAAATAAGAGACTGCGATCCCTTTAGAGGTGCCTGGGTTGCTGATCAGGAGGTGTGACCCACAACCAGGAGTCCTCTCCAGCAAGGTAGAGAGCTGTGGGATTGCAAAAGCCTCTGGCGGGGCGGGGGAGGGGGGAGTCGAGGCTCCAACAAAGCTCCACCTATGGCCCAGGTCATAGACTGTGACCAAGCATGCAAACTTGGCCATGAGGGAACAATCAGGGCCATAAAGAAAGTCCAGAGTAAACTGTCCCACCCCACAGTCTAGCCTCAGCAGAACCCCCAGCCAGGGAGCCAGGTCCAGCTCTGTGGAGCTGTGCAGGGACTGGAGCCCAATCCCACTGTTCCCAGGGCCTCAGAAGCAGCCGTCACCCCTTCCCTTGGCTGCCTAGTCCCCTCTGGGGAGCTCAGGGTTACTCAGTCCCCACCAGAAACTGTCTTCCCCTCCAACCTCCTCATCTCCAGCAGCTGCCAATTACGTTGCCCTTCCCTTCTGTGTTCCCAAGCCAGGGCCAGAAGGGGCTATCGGCCTTCAGGGCTGGAAAAAGGTTGACCATGAAGCCCCATTCCCTGTTTTTCAGCTGTGAGTTTTCCTTTCCTATACCAGCTCCTCCTGGAAAGAAGACCCATACTGGATGGCGAACAGGTCACGGGTGTGGTGGCTTTGAGGCTGGAGAATGTTCACCAGGAGGCTGAGCTGGGCTCCCCTGAGGGACTAACCCCAGTAGGGTCTCTGCAGGGTCTGCACGGTGCCACCAGGGAGCATGTATCCACCACAGCACACAGGGGATTAATGATGTGACCCTGAAGTCTGGCTAATCTCCTCCCCAGGGACTGCTGTGGTGGTTTTTTTTGGATGGCTGTTTGAAATAATGAAGGACACACCATCCCAAAATATGCTAGATTGGCTTATTAATTGATTATTTGAGTTTAAAACATTAGGTAAATTATAGTTTCAGAAAGGGCAAGCTGATGTGTTTCTACCTGCATACAGTAAGCAACATAGGTTCTTCAGGGAGAGGTTCCCTGTCCACAATGGAGTGAGAAAATAGGCTGTATCACCAGAGACTTGAAATTATAGGCTACAATAAATCTGAAGAATGTGTTTTACAGCCTCCTGATATATCTCTTAACCACTGCCCTAAAACATTTACTGCTGCAGGCAGATTTTTTTTTTTTAATTGTTAAATCATACCTGTGTACATTAGTGCAATCACCTGTACCCATTCTAAGACGCACCATAGATGTGGCCCCACCCATTACTCTTCCCCCACCAAAACCTCCCACCTCCCTTCCCCTTCCTTGGCCCTTTCCCCATAGTCTTGTGGTATAGTTGGGGTATTCATGTGAAAGCTATAATTTAGCTTCATAGTAGGGCTGAGTACATTGGATACTTTTTCTTCCACTCCTGAGATACTTTGCTAAGAAGAACATGTTCCAGCTCCATCCATGTAAACATGAAAGAGGTAAACTCTCCATCTTTCTTTAAGGCTGCATAGTATTCCATGGTATACACGTACCACAACTTGCTAGTCCATTCGTGGGTCGATGGGCACTTGGGCTTCTTCCATGACTTAGCAATTATTAATTGGGCTGCAATAAACATTCTGGTACAGATGTCTTTGTTATAGTGTGACTTTTGGTCTTCTGGGTATAATCCTAGTAAAGAAATTATAGGATCGAATGGCAGGTCTATTTTTAGGTCTCTAAGTATTCTCCAAACATCCTTCCAGAAGGAACGTATAAGTGGGCATTCCCACCAGCAGTGTATAAGTGTGCCCTTTCCTCCACATCCACGCCAACATTTCTGGTTTTGAAATTTTGTTATGTGAGCTACTCTTACTGGGGTTAGGTGACATCTCAAAGTAGTTTTGATTTGCATTTCTCTGATGATTAAGGATGATGAGCTTTTTTTCATGTGTTTATAGATTTTGCATCATTCTTCTTTAGAGAAGTTTCTCTTTAAGTCCCTTGCCCACCCCGAAATGGGGTCATGTGTTCTTTTCTTGCTAATAAATTTGAGTTCTCTGTGGATTGGGGTTATTAGGCCTTTATCGGAGGTATAACCTGCAAATATTTTCTCCCATTCTGAGGGCTGTCTGCTTGCTTTACTCACTATGTTCTTGGCTGTGCAGAAGCTGGATTTTGTTCTTTTTCAGGTTGGTCTCCAACTCCTGAGCTCAGGTGATCCACCCACCTTGGCCTCCTAGAGTGCTAGGATTACAGGAGTGAGCCACCATGCTTGGCCCTAGAACATAGAGTCTTTAAGGCAATTTTCTGTATGTTCTGTCTTCATGATAGTTTACTAAGTCATAATCCATGTGTGAGTCCCATAGTCATTAAATGTGTGAACCATCTCTTAAGAATACCACACTTACAGGCAGGAACCTAAATTAAAGCCTTCTGATTTTAAGTTGTTCCTTCCTTCTTCAAGAAAGATTTTAAAAAGTGTTTTTGGCTGGGCACGGTGGCTCACACCTGAAATCCCAGCACTTGGGAGGCTGAGGTGGGTAAATTGCCTGAGCTCACAGGTTTGAGACCAGCCTGAGCAAGAGCAAAACCCCAACTCTAAATAGCTGGGCATTGTGGTGGGCTTCTGTAATCCTAGTTACTTTGGGAGGTTGAGGCAAGAGAATCACTCGAGCTCAAGAGTTGGAGGTTGCTGTGAGCTATGACGCCATGGCAGTCTATAGAGGGTGACAGAGTGAGATGGTCTCAATAAAGTGAGATGATTTGGTTCCTATCCTGGCTGTACCATATATGTATACAGGCTGTGTGTGTACCACATACATGTGGATGACTTAATCTGTGTGTGCCTCAGTAGCGTCATCTGCAAAATAAGGATAAGTACCTGTATCATAAAGTTGTTAATGTTGGTGGAATGAGATAGCACCAGTATATATGCACAGCATCCAATTCATGGTAAAAATTCAAAACATGTTAGCTGCTACTTACATTTGAATTTGAAGGCCAGTAAGTTGACCAATTTCATGTTCCCAGTGTGTGTTTGGTGCTCGAGGAGTAGAAGTTCTGCCATACTATAAGGCTACTGGCAATGTACTTTTCCCTGGAGATCCAAAACATATTAATAAAGAAATCTATTTAATGTTTTAATCAAGCATTTACTAAGCTTGAGCACAATTATACATAATTAACTTTCCATACTATAGTTGGTAAACACTGCAGTAATAACCTTCCACTAAACTCCACACATACATTGGAAAGACTTAGCCAGAAGCTATAGTTTTGGACTGCCATCCTGTAAGCGCCCCTAAATCTGTTCTTCCCAGGAAGACACAAGTATAAGGGAAGCCACTTGTCTTGAGGCAAAATGTCCCACTCTAGTCCATTCTTGTAAAATACTCCAAACTGCCACTAGGTGGTGGTGTTGCATCAAGTGAAAGTACAGGTACACATGTTGGGGTGTTTCCCTATTGAAGTGAAAGTTGGTCAGAGCTTTTAATGAGAGACACATTAGAAGTCAGCTTACTATTATTAAAGTTGTCTCGAGGACTTTTCTAGTTCTCAGGCTCTAATTGTTTTGTTTTTTGTTAGTTTTTTTGAGACAGTCTCACTATGTTGCCCTTGGTAAAGTGCTGTGTTGTCACAGCTCACAGCAACCTCAAGCTCTTGGGCTTAAGTGATTCTCTTGCCTCAGCCTCCCAGGTAGCTGGGACTCTAGGCACCCCTCACAATGCCTGGCTATTTTTTTCTTATTGTTGTCGTTGTTTAGCAGGCCCCAGCAAACCCACCAGCCCTGATTCATGTGGCCGGTGCCCTACCCACTGAGCTACAGGCACCAAGCCTCAGGCTTTAATTTTGGTTAAAAGGGAGACCCTTTAGCTCGGTGCCTATAGCTTAAGCGGCTAAGGCGCCAGCCACATACACCTGTGCTGGTGGGTTCGAATCCAGCCCAGGCCCGCCAAACAACGATGGCTGCAACCAAAAAATAGCCGGGAGTTGTGGCAGGCATCTGTAGTCCCAGCTACTTGGGAGGCGAAGGCAGGAGACTCACTTGAGCCCAGGAGTTGGAGGTTGCCACAGTTGGAGCTGTGATGCCACGGCACTCTACCCAGGGCGACAACTTGAGGCTCTGTCTCAAAAAAAAAAACAAAAAAAAAACAAGTTTTTTAGACATACCCCATACAGAAAATAGAATATCCTTGAGAAAGGCTAGTTACCAGAGTGGTCAAGAGTATGGCCTCTGCAGTGTGTTTTGGGTTCCCATCCTCTTTGACTTAGCAGCTGTCGTGACTTTGAACACAATAATACCTGTGGCTTTTCTATGTTACAGTCCATCTTCAGCAACTAGCTACAATGATACTGAGCAGCCTTATATGTACAATATCAATAAAAGAAAACTTCCATTCTTATTTAGAAAAATAAAATGTGTTGAAAGCACTGAGAAAAGTACCCAGCACCCAGGAAGTGATAAATATTAGTTATGATTATCCTAAATCTTTTCTTTTTTTTTCTCTGCAGCTTATTTTCAGTTGCTTTTTAAAGACAGAACGCTCATGGTGCAAATTGTTATATCTAGGTGAGTACATTTTGAGATTTTTTTAAATTTAGCTTGCAATAATCAGGGGTATATGAGATTGACATTTTCATTGAAGAATCAGGGTCCTCACGTGCATCTTGCACAAATCCTTGCATTTGACTTCTAGTTCAATGCCTAGCAGTGCCCATTTTCCCAAGAACCTATGTTGAACACGGAGTTTCTTTGGGGCTTTGGTGGTGTAGGACACTACTTATCCTTCACCCCTCAAAAATATTGTAACCGCCAGCCCTTTGCTTGCAGTGCGGGGGCTGGAGGCCTGGCAGAATGGGTGCTGATGGAGCTACAGGGGGAGATCGAGGCTCGCTACAGCACTGGATTAGCTGGAAACCTCCTGGGAGACCTACATTACACCACTGAGGTGAGGGGGCTTTTCTTTCCCTGCCTAATACCTCAAGAAAGCAAGCTACACACCAAGGTGGTGCTCCCAGGAACCAGAGTGAGGACTGCCCTCAGGTTTGTTATTCAAGGTCTAGCTAATCTGTGAAGCTATCTGCTTGTTCTCCCCCAGCCTCTGCAACAACAGGGAAATTTGGGCTTTGGGGAATCTGGAAAGGTCACATTTCTGAAAGTGAAAATTCTCTTACACAGGGCTAGAAAGAGTAAAAAGGACAGATGGGTGGATTATCCAATGTGGCTCCTCAAAAAGGTTGGAGCAGACCAGGAAGTGAAGGTGTTAGACTGCCTGCCAAGAGCAGCTTTATAAGGCACCTGAGTGTTATGGCCCTGCCCTGAACCTCAGGCATCTTCTTGTTCTGCCAAAGGGAATCCCTGTGCTGATCGTGGGACATCATATCCTGTATGGGAAAATCATCCACCTGGAGAAACCTTTTGCAGTCCTTGTCAAACATTCTCCTGGAGAGCAGGACTGTGATGACCTTGACCGCGAGACTGGCACCCAGTACCTGGTGACAGCACTCATCAAAAACAAGATCCTTTTCAAAACCCGCCCCAAGCCCATTATCACCAACGTCCCCAAGAAAGTATGAAAGAACCCCGGATTTTTCCTCGAGAGCGGCCTACTCCTTGGACTCGTGCTCCACTGCCACCTCGAGGACGCCTCGACAGCTCCCTGGGACCACAGGGAGGTCCTGTTCTGAATACAGGCCACCCATTGGGTGTGAACTCTGATCCCTTTCTCATGGCAGCCGGTTCTCTTGGTGGAAATCTGGCCCCATTTCCAAGGAACCCATCTCCTTTTCCAACTTCATCAGGCTCATTGGCTTCAAATCCAGCACCTTTCCCTACTGGTGCTCATGACCCATGCATGGCTTCTTTTCCAAGAGGGATGAATCCCACTGGCACAGGCGCAGTTTCTTTCCCAAGGCCCAGTGGCCTTTTAGGTCCCAGCCCAGGCCCAACTCTAAACCCTAGAACAGGGGCTCTTCCAGGCCCAGGGCCTTTGTCTAACCCCAGGTTAGGAGGTCTCCCAGGACCTGGTCCTACACCCAATCCGAGGGCAGGTGGTCTTCTGGGAGCAGGTCCTGACCCCAGAAGTGGTGGCCCCATGGGCCCTGGATCTGGACCCAACTTGAGAACAGGTGTCCTGTTGCCTTCTGGGAATGGTCCTCCCAATCCTAGGCCAGTTGGCCTGGGCCCTGGACCAAGTCCCAATCTGAGATCAGGCTTTTTAGGTACAAACCCTGCCCCTAGGTCAGGTATGTATCCAGGCCCAGGCCTTGGTCCCAACCCAAGACCAAGTGGCCTAGGTACAGGTTTTGGGCCCAACCCAAGGGCAGGTGGCCTGGGCCCAGGCCCTAATCTGGATGCCAGAGCAGGTAGCCTCTTGGGCCCAGGATCTAGTCTTACCTTAAGAATGACTGCTCCTCAAGGCCTAGATCTTACCCCCATTCTAAGAGCAGCAGGTCTTTTAGGAGCAAACTCAGCTTCTTTCTCACAGGCTTCTGGAAACATGGGTACAAGCCCATCTTCCATGGCAAGAGTACCTGGTCCCATAGGCCCAACCTCGGGTCCAGGCTCTCGGGGAATTGGCCTTCCAGGGCCAAATCCATCTCCCATGTCAAGGGCTCCTGGCCCTATAGGCCCTAATTCAGCTCATTTCTCAAGGCCAGGTGGCCCCATGGGGATAAATGCCAATCCCTTTCCAAGGGGGGCAGGTTCAGGGGGACTGAACCCAGCTGCCTTCTCTCAGTCTTCTGGCACATTGGCTTCAAACCCAGCTACCTTCCAAAGGTCTGCTGGCCTCCAGGGCTCAAGTCCAGCTGTTTTCCCAAGAGTTTCTGGGCCACTAGGCCCTAACCCAGCTAACTTCCCAAGGGCCACTGGCCTGCAGGGTCCAAGTCCAGCTACTTTCCCAAGGTCTACTGGCCCAGTAGGCCCTGGTCAAGTTGCTTTCCCTAGGTCAGCTGCTGGGCACCTGGGCTCTTCTCCAGTAGGCCCTATGGGTATCAACCCAGCTTCTTTTGCAAGGCCAACTGGGACCCTGGGTTTAAACCCATCTTCCTTTCCAAGGATGAATGGCCCTGCAGGTAAAAGTCTGGTCCCATTTCCTAGAGTGGGGACCCTCCCTGGCACAAACCCAGCTGCTTTCCCCAGACCAGGAGGTCCAATGGCTACAATGTACCCAAATGGAATGTTACCCCCTTAAACACCATTCTCCCTCCAGGACTACCTTGGTTTCCCAGCACTGTGGTTCTGGGCAGGGACTGTCCATTAGGTAAAAGGGTAGTACAGAGCTACAGTCTGAAGAACATAGCTGGGGCTCAAGTTCAAATGAGCCATCTTTTCTGCTTTTTTCTTGACTGAAGGTGAAATGTTAACTTGTGGGACATGGAACACGGCAGGTGGGAATAATCCTGGCCTTGAGAGAAAGGATCTCCAGCATTCCAGAAGCCTGCTGTGCTTTTGTCCCACAGCTTTCTGCCCTTCACTATTCTTGAATTGTACTTGTGGACTTTTCCTCAGGGATACATTGGCCTGCAGGTCCCAATTCATACGTAGTTCCCTGCTCAGCACTGGAGAATCAGCTCACTGCTCTCTAGAAATGTGTTGGTGAATGGACCATGCTTCAGTAGCTCTGACCTGGGCAGCTTGGACCTGGTCATCCTCTGTTGCCATACCTTTCCCCAGGGGCCTACACACAGAACAGGGAGGTGGACAACCATGTCAAAGACCCACCAAGTGCAATCTGCCTAACGGGGCCCATGACTGGGCCACGACTCCCTTCTCCTGGGACTTAAAAGATGGCCAGATTTAAGGCTTCTCTACTCATCCAACTCCCTCACCACTGGTACTCCCAATCAAAGAACCTCAAAGTTAAAATGTGGATGGGAATATGGGGGGGGGCTGGGGGGGGAATGAAGGGAAGTAATCACTGTGCTTTGTTCAGCCTGACGTGAAAGGATGGTGTTTTTCCTGCATTGTATCTTTTCTTACTGTTTCTTTAATAAATGGGATGAGAGGGCTGCTCCTGTCACTCCATTGTTACCTGTTGTATAGGGAAGGAAGTTTACCCTGCTTCTCATTATTTCAACTTAGCGACAATCTTAGAAATGCTTTTGCTCCAGGAGGAAGCAAGCTTTGGTTTTTTAGCCTTAGCAAGGACTCATCTGCCAGTTATTTCACCAAAGATTCTGCCCCACCTGTACATAAGTTAAACTGCCGTGAGTGTGGAGGTATCAGGGTGGGCATGGTGTATTTTCCAAGTCCAGACAGAGGCAACTGTGACATTTCCTACTTGAGTCCGATTGACAAAGCTGTTCCTACTAATTCCTCTTTTGGAACTGGAATAAAGAACTTTCACTAAGTACAAAAGAGGTAGCTCAGATATCAGTATTATGTGAGAATCTTTATTGTGACAAGTGCAGTATAAAAAATTTGACCTGAAAAGTAAAAAAAAGCAGGTAAAAATAAATATGTTTACAAATTATTGTAGAAACAATACAAAAGAGGATTAAAATTCTCAATGAGGAAAAACCAAAATGTGTCCAATTGTATAAAGGCTCTTCCCTTCCAAGAAACAGGGATAAAGCTGAAGACCCAGTTTGGTTTTGCTGCTGAAAAATGTACAAAATAACTTAGAAAAAGCAGTTGAGGTCAAACCTTGTGAGCTCACTACCTGTACCTGCCTACTTTTGAGCTGAGGAAAGTTGACCCACAGTGCAAGGCAGAGCTGACGGTAGGACAGCCAGGAATTCTCCATCCAGTTTCCATCATCCTACATTAACCTTCAAGTAAAAGCTGAAGAAAAACAAGTCCTTAGTGAGGTCGGAGCTCTGTAGTTGGTTGACCGGATTTCCTCCACTGTAGTGCTCAAAATTGTTTACTTCTTGGCTAGTAGAGCTGCATTTAGCAAATGCCTGCTGCCTCCCAGCCTTCATGGATTGGGTCTGATGTCAGCCAACAGTCTTAAAAGCAACTCCAGGTCTGTGTGATGTTGCAACTGCTAGCTAAACCTGGAAAACCCTTGAGTTAAGGGGAGAAGGAAAGCACCAGGGTTTGCCCATCTGTGGCTCAGAACATGTTCTTTGTTGGAAGCACCTGGGTATACTAGAAGTTTGCCCCCTCAACTACTCTCCACCTTAGTGCTGGTTCTGAGGGGTTAGCTGGCCCCTATGAGAATGGACGTTTGGAGAGATTGAGAAAGCAATCTTCAAGTCAAAGGCTGAGTCAAGATCCCAAGTTTAAATCCAAATGCTGAGGATAGTCTGTAAGTTGCCAGTCATTAGAAAATGGCTTTCCCTTACTCTTCAAAAGTAGCCAAGGGAAACTGAACAGCTTGAACCACCATGAGAAAACAAGAACCTTAAGATGTAGGAACCAATTCCAGCTTCTAGTTTGGTTTCTGGAAAGCAGCACGCAAATACTCTCTGCAACCTGGCTATAGAACTCCACTAAGGACAACAGAGTCTCAAAGATCCTTAGCTTGAATCCAAAGGTTCAGCTTTGAAACACTGAAAAGCTTTCCGCTGGAGATGATTGTCAAGAACAGTAGCCTGAACAGTCATGCGTGCTAACCCAGCTGCCAAGGAAACCTGCCCAGGTCCAAGGTTGTAGCCAGTTTGGTCAGAAGCTCAGAGCATTTCCCATATGTGCTGAGAGCAGAGAGTCCTGTAACAGCCCAGCTCCTGCTCCAGTTGTCACCTTGAAAAACATGATCAGGGTGGAAAAGGTGGCTGTAGTTGAATAATGGGCCTTTGAAAAAGGGAAGAGGATGTCTTAGCCTCAAATCAGAGCTGAATTTCAGAGGAATTCAGGAGAATACAGGTTAAAATACCCAAGACTTCACTTCCTTTCTGAACATGTTAGGTTTTAATCTTCCTGATGGCTAAAACATTTTATCTCCCCAGCAGAGATCACAGACAAGCCAAAGAATCCATCCAGAAGTTTGAGCAATTTCCAGTGGAATACACAAAGCCTCCATATAGCCCATGTTAGCACCACCTCTTTGTTCTTCCTGGCAAACTTTCCTTTTTAATTCATAGTTTTTAGAAGCAGTTCAGTGCTAACTCCCTGCTGGTTTGGTTCATCCCTGGGATGTTGAGATGTGGAGTGGGGTACATCATGTAAAGCACCATTCCTGGACCCTGTTTTCTGATGCCCAAAGATCAGGCTTCTGCTAAGCCTTGTTATCTCAGGCACAGTCTTATTGCATTGATGACTGGGGAGGGGAGTTGGGGGGACACTAGCTGGCCCAGACCTCTCCACAGAAATTCTCTTGCCATCTCTGGTTGCATTTTTATCAGTTAGGAGAGCCTCTTCCCTCAGGCTGTCATTGTTCATGTACCTATCAGAAGTTGACACTGAATTGAACTTACTTGGTTAGCACACTACTGAGTTTCCTCCGGATACCAGGAGAAACAATCTTTCCCAGAGGCCACTGCCTATGTGCAGATGGGCAGCCCAAGAGCAAGCAAGTCCTCTCTGCTCTGAGCCTCTTAAAGTGTTGCCTCCTCTAAGTAGAGCTGCCCAGGCCATACTACAGTCACCATTCTTTGCATTTTAGATTTGTCCTTTGGACCATTAAGAAATTAAAACACAGCACTCCCTCTTCCCTCCCACCCCATCTTTACTCATTCATTCCCTTTTCCCTCCCTTACCCATTGCACTTTTCCCGCTCTGCTTGGGGGCTACGTCACACCTCAGCAAAAGCCAAACTATACTGCTCTGGCTTTTTCCCACATCTCCGGGCAATGATGGCCAGGTACAGCATGAGCAGGGCCACCCAGTAGCAGCCGTACAGGATGGCCCCAGAGACAAGGAAAGCTAGCTCCGTCTCACTGAACAGGTCCTGGCAATAAGCTGTGTAGGCCAGCCCTCCCAGAAGAACTGCCACCCAGATGGACACAGGGATGAGGCCAATGAAGTTCACCACAATGGTTTTTCGGCCAGAGGTGCCCCAGCCAGATTTGTTGATGGTAGCAATGGCAAAGATCTTTGCTGGCAGGAGGCTGGACATGTAGAGAAGGGAGTAGAGAGACATGAAGATCATCTCTGCATTGCCTCGAAGGAAGCAGGCATAGGTAGCCTTGATAATGCCCACTAGCTGCACTGTCAGCAGGAAGAGGAGGATGTTCCAGATGCGGCCACGGTAGAAAAGCTGTATGACTGTGGCAATGAGGAAGAAGGGGAAGAAACCTGTGACCACTGATTCGTAGGTCATCCAGAGGTGATGTTTATGGAACCAGAGAGAATTGTAGAGCCACTCCCGGAAGTAAGACTTGCTCCAGCGGGTCTGCTGGTTCAGCCACCGGAGATACTTAGTGGGGGTCTCTGTGAGGCACTTGGAGCGAGCTGTATACTTAGTCCGGTAGCCAAGGCTCAGGACTCGATTGGTGAGGTGCCGATCATCCCCAAAGCTACACTTGCTGCCTAGGAACTTCTGATGGTACCAGTCCTCCAGGAATTGCTGGAGGAGGCTGTTACGGTACATGCCCAAGGGCCCACTGATACACTGCACACAGCCAAAGTAGGACTGGCAGGCCCGCTCCACATTGAAGGCCATCCAATACCGCACGCTGCTTAGAAAGGAGATCCACGAGTCATACTTGTTGAGGATCTGCAAAGGAATAGAGATGCTGGGCCTCCTCACCTGAGAATATAAGCCCGAGAGGCAGTACGCAGAGACCTTGGGGCCACCTACGCTGGGTTCTGTGGCCTATTGCTCAAATTCCTGGTCATCTGCTCTACCCTGCTGAAGCTGGGGAACCCAAGACCCAGAGGAGGCAACCACGTGTTTTGACTGTCTCCAGTACCAGCTTCTCTTCCCTACTGTCATTGGCACTGATCTTCCCAGCTAAGTTTCTTTGGCGGTCAGAGGGGGGTTTTTTTGTTTTATATGAGAGTCTCACTATGTTGTCCTCAATAGAGTGCCATGGTATCACAGCTCCCAGCAAACTCAAACTCTTGGGCCCAAGTGATTCTCTTGCTTCAGCCTGCAATGCCCAGCTATTTTTTGGTTGTAGATATTGTTTGGCAGCGGGCTGGGTTCGAACCCGCCAGCTCTAGTGTGTGTAGCCAGTGCCCTACCCACTGAGCTACAGGTGCAGTATCTTTTATTTTTTATTTCTTTATTTTTAGAAACAGAGCATCATTATTTGCTCTCAGTAGAGTGCCATGGCATCACAGCTCACAGCACCCTCAAACTCTTGGGCCCAAGTGATTCTCTTGCCTCAGCCTCCCAAGTAGCTGGGATTACAGGTGCCCGCCACAACGCCTGGCTATTTTTTGGTTGTAGATGTCGTTGTTTGGCAGGCCCAGGCTGGTTTCAAACCCGCCAGCTCCAGTCTATGTGGCCAGCACCCTAGCTGCTGAGCTACAGATGCCCAAGCCCAGTCAGAGGTATCTTCAGTTTCAGGAGGCAGCTAATAATGGTGGCAGAGAAAAGGGCTTAGGTAAGATGTAACACACTATCCCAGCCACCTGTCCCGACCCTTACGCAGTTAAGAGGCTTCTAGGGAAGACATGGTATGTTGTTTGTAGTATCCTCTGGGAAATCTAGCCCCAGTGTCTTACCATATTGCCTAGAGCTCTTCAGGCATCCCTGAAGAGTAAGGGCTTTCCAAGGGTCTAACTTTTGAGTTACTTGTTGCCTTGCAGCTCAGGCACAATCTTCCTGCATTGATGGCTTGTTGTACAGGGAAAGGGGGGACACTGGCTAGCCCAGACTTCTCAGAAATTCTCTTACCACCTCTGTCTTCAGATGGAAGACTGGCTAGAAAGGGTGTAACTTACTACAGGGGTGGAACCTGCAGCCGTAAGGCCACATGTGACCTTCTAGGTCCTCAAGTGCGGCCTTTTGACCAAATTTGAATTTTGCAGAACAAATTTTTTTTTTAATAGTCTTTTTTTTTTTTTTAAATGTTTTCATTGTGTTTTATTTTTTTTTAATTATTTATTTATTTATTTATTTATTGTGTCTGTGTGTGGTTTTTGGCCAGGGCTGGGTTTGAACCCACCACCTCCAGCATATGGGATTGGCACCCTACCACTTTGAGCCACAGGCACCACCCAGAGAACAAATCTTTTTATCAAAAGGGATGCAGCAGAAAAAGATAATGCTTTTCTGACCTTTGGTGCTTAAAAAAGAATCTTCAAATCAGAAGACTAGGTTCCCCACCTATGCTGGCTGTGGCCTCAAAATACTACGTCTCTCCCCACATTATAGGTTGTCTTCATACCTATTAAGTGATTTCCCCCCTCATGTGGAAAAAGAGCTGGAAAGGGATTGTGTATCAAATGATGCAAGCCCTTTGATACCAGTGAAAACTATCCAGGGGGAACCTTTCCCCAAAATACTCAGAAAACAAGGTACCAGTTTCCCAGGCATATCTAGTTGGATTAGGAAGCAGGAAGCATCTAGAGATCCCTACCCCAGGAATCCCTGGTTACTCCTTACTTGGACATCTCCTCCGACTCCCCCTACTTGGGGATCCTCCTCCAGGACTCGAAGCATCTCAATGGTACAGGCTGGATCCAGCACAGTGTCAGAGTCGCAAACCTGCAGAGGGAAGGTACTGTCAGCCCATTTTGACCTCAGACCTGCACTTGTACACACACATACCTGTGCCACTAGGCTGTTCCCTAAGTGACATAAGCCCCCCTTACATGACTCACTTTCACCCACTAGCAAATCATCTATGCCTAATAGAAGTGACCAGAGGAAAACCAGGAAAAGAAGGAAAAGAGAGAGAAAGCCAGAAGACCAAGTGCTAGGCCTGGAAAGGGAAAAATGCTTAGTGCTAGACAAAGTTTTTAGTCTCTACAGAGTTCCACAATATTTCAGTTTTTCTCTGGGGTCCCTGGGCTAGGGGAGAAGAAACTGAAATCAGATGGCCAGCACAGTAGGCTAAATCAAGGCCAGCAGATGCTCCTCAGAAGGCCAAGAAATGACTCCTCTCAGAGGCTACTGCCTGAAGCTATGCCATAGGGTTGTTAACAGCAGGGTCCCCATTTCAGCCTCTGGCTTCTTGCAGCAACAGTGGTAAGGATCTACCTACTCACAGACACCACTGACATCAAAACACACTGCTAGGCCTTCTGTGCCCCCTCAACACAAACTCCCTTGGCCAGTTGAGCATGGAAGCTGGCAGCAGCTGCCTCTAATCAGCCCCAAGGCTCACAGTCTGATTCTAACTAGTGATGAACCTAGGCTATGAATGCTTAACCTTGGTGGCTGACTCTGCCTTTGTTGAAAACTTTTCTTTTTTGAAACAGACTCTCACTTTGTCACCATTGGTAGACCTCAGCCTCCTGAGTAGCTGGGACTACAGGCAACCACAAAGGCTCTCATGCTCAGGCTGGTCTTGAACTCTTAAGCACAAGCAATTCACCTGCCTCAGCCTCCCAGAGTCCACAGTGGTAGGACTACTGGGTGAGCCACTGCACCCAGCCTTGTCTTGTTTTCTAAAAAATTACTTGAGGTAGTGCATGCAAAGAATCCAGATAACCACTGGGTGGGGGAATTGGTTTATGGACCCCTGATTAAGCTCTATGGTCTCTATCTCAACACAGAGGATGAACCAAAACCCTGTTCTGCAAAAGCCTAAAATCCTTTACTAAAGTTACTTAGTAAGATCCCATCAGCTTACAAAGACAAGACTGCCTTCAACTCTACCCACAACATTAGACAGGACAGTCACAGACAAACAGCAGCAGAAGACTAAGGGAGGGTCAGGCATGGCCATCAGCACCAGCAGGTCCCTCACACACACACCTCCCTACCTCCCAGCCTTCGCAGACACATCTTCATATCCTGGTTGGTGCCTGGGAAGGGCCCAGGGAGCCTCCTCAGCTTACAGGCCAAGTTTCCCAGCGCTCTGGCCTTCCTGCCCCTAACTCCTGTTCTTCCTATGCTGCTTTGCTGCCTTCACTTCAGGGAGGCCTTTCTAGCTGAGCAGGGTTTAGGAAAGACCTCTTAATGCTGCCTGGGTATCCCTACTGGTTGGAGCAAGGTTCTCTCCCTTAGAGGGAAAGACACCCTCACCAGGGCTGTTGGAAGACAGCCTGAAATCCATCAAACGTTCACTGGCTGCAGCCCAGGGCTGCCTTAGGCAGTGACACCAGGGTCATAAAGAGAAAGGCATGGCTCAGGTGTGTGAGCCTCTCTGCTGATCCACCAGCATGCATGGGACGTGACAAGAAAAGAGAAGTGTGTGGCATAGCAGCTTCTGGAGGTGGGGGGAAGAGTCTTGTGCTTCAAGGGAGAAGATGACAAAGTCACATGGTCATTTTATGGCTTGAGCATGTGCCAGGGCTCAAAGGATTTTTTTCCCCTAAGCAACTGGGTCCCCAGAAAAGTTTCACAAAGGCCCCACAACCCCAAGTGAACTGTGAATCAAATAGCTTTTTAGGCCCTCATCCCTTCTTATGTGGCTGAGGAGGTCCTTGGGCCTAGAAAGAAAAAGATAAAGGTATTGACTCTTAGAGGAATATAACTTTCAACTCCCACCCCCATCTATGCAAGCCAATTTTAGGTGGGTGCACTGTAGAAAATGTAAATGGTATTAGATGACTGGACTCGATGTTAGCAAGACTGAGTTGGCACACAGATGGAATACTAAAACAGCCACTATTCAAGCATTTATCAAGTGGTCTGCAGAACCCTCCCCTGGCAGGTGTGGAAAAGGAGACAGAGGGACGGAGGCAGTGTAGATGCTGTGAAAAATTCTGGACCCAAAATCCAGGGTCCTGAGTTTTAGTTTCTACTGAAACGTATATTGAATTTTGTACTGATTAATGTATAAGTTTAATCTTTCTCAGTTCTAAGTTTTGTTAATTTGGAAACTGAAGCTATATTAACCATGTCAACATAATGATATTTCCAGGCTCATATCAACAACCACCTTGACCAGAAGTTGGGCAGGGTCTGCTTAAGGTCCCAGGCCTGCCAATGCTATTGCAAAATGAGGCTGGTAGGTCATTCATACCTTGTCCATCTTCCACCTCACAGATGTGATTTTTGACACCAGGAAGAATGGGACTTCAGGGCCCATAACAAAAACATTTTGAGTGCTTTTGAACTGGATTTCTTTTGCTGTTCACCATACTTTATGAAATAGAGGCTGGTCCCCTATTGTCAGTGGTGAGACAGTATTGCACCACAAGTAAGAGCAGACAGTGCAGATGGCCCGGGCTCTGCTACTCTTGCTAGTAGTAGGACACTAAGCAAGTTGCATACCCTGAGAGTGGAGATAATAATAGTACTTATTCCTGGGTAGTATTAGGATTAAAAGAGCTAATATGTTTGAAGTGCCTACAACTGTGTTTGATGTGAAGTGAATGCTGTACACCTGTTTGCTGTCATTGAGACAGCAGTTAGAGGTCTGCCCAGGGTCACAGAGCTACACAACAGCAGAACCAGGGTTCCAATCCAGTTGTGTTTGACCCAAGCCTGCTATTCAGAACCACTGTGCCTGGTCGCCTTCAGTGAAGAGGAAGGGTGTAAATACCACAAGGCACCTAGGTTCCACCTCCAGTTCCTGGAAAAAAGTATGCCCAGCTGGCCAGACACATCCCCATGTATACATAGTTTAGGGGGACACCCTTACCTGGATGTAGTCCACTGAATCACCAAGGGCCTTGAATGCTGTGTACATGACTTCACGCTTGCCTCCCCACTTCTGCATGATGCACGAGAAGGTGCTAGCACACACTACGTTCCGTACGCGGTCCATGCCCTCCTGTAGGCTTGCCTCTGTTTCACCCTCACCAGCCTCATGGAAGTTGCTGCGCCACACAAAAAAGCCAGCTTGCTCAGTGCCACCTAGCACTTCGTGGAAGATGTCCAGCATGTAGGCGTCTTCCTGACGATTGCCATCCACCACCATGACCACCTTGAGGTCAGGGAAGGCGATGCGCTGGGCAGAGCGCAGGCACTTGCGCAAGTAGTCAGGGTCCTCCTGGTATGCAGCAATGCACAGCGCCACCGAGCCCCGACGGGGAGAGGGCAGCTTCAGTGGCCGGCTGGCCCGTCGCATGCGCCTGTGCTCCAGGAAGGCAAACAGGCTCTGGATGAGCAGGTGCAGGCCCAGGATGGCGCCATACAGGCCAAAGGACAGGTAGTGCTTTTCTGTGTGGATGAACTGGTAGCCTGTCACATAGGCTGCCAGGATGCCACCCAGCACTGCCAGGGCAAACAGGCTGGTGCCCACCACACGCAGGGCTGTTGTCAGCTGCACCGGCATCTGACAGGAGAAACCAGGAGATGTGGGGTCAGGCAGGAGGTAACTTTCCAGCAGTGGGAAAGTGAACATTCTCTATGTCTGGCCTGGAACAGTGGAAATGACCCACTAATAAAAAGCATTACCACTTGCTGAGTACGATTAACACTTGTAGACTCAGAAGCCAAGGTAGTGGGGGTCAGCCCTACCATTTGCTCTCTGTGACTTCTTAAGTTATTTCATCTGTTAAATGGATTGCAATACTAACCTCCTAGGATTTTTGAGGGTTAACTGGGTGACGTGCTGTAAAACATTCAGGGTAGCACTTAGCGTGAGACAAGCCAAAGCCCAGAATGAGTTATGAGACACTCATGGCAGGTAGATAGCAGAACTAGCATCTGCTTGACCCAAAGCTCAAAAGCTTTTTTTTTTTTTTTTTTTTTTGTTGGATAACGAGTGTTGGTTTTTTGCCCTTGGTACAGG
>CAUYPK010088857.1:0-31085 GCA_963574355.1 Loris lydekkerianus
AAAGTCACAATATAACAAAGACATCTGTACCAGAATGTTTATTGCAGCCCAATTCATAATTGCTAAGTCATGGAAGAAGCCCAAGTGCCCATCGACCCACAAATGGACTAGCAAATCGTAGTACATGTATACCATGGAATACTATGCAACCTTAAATAAAGATGGCGACTTTACCTCTTTCATGTTTACATGGATGGAGCTGGAACATATTCTTAGCAAAGTATCTCAGGAATGGAAGAAAAAGTGTCCAATGTACTCAGCCCTACTGTGAAGCTAAATTATAGCTTTCACATGAAGGCTATAACCCAACTATAGCACAAGACTATGGGGAAAGGGCCAAGGAAGGGGAAGGGAGGGGGGAGGTTTTAGTGGAGGTAGGGTAATGGTGCATCTTAGAATGGGTACAGGTGATTACAGTAATGTACACAGCTATGATTTAACAATAAAAAAAAAAGAAGTTCAATCAGTAGGAATGAGTACATAGTAAAAAACAAAACAAAACAAAACAACAACAAAAAATCTAACAGGCCCTTAATGCCAACCCTGAGCTAACACCATACTATGTGCTTTGCCTGTGTTGCCACATTTAATCATCCTGAACAGTTCAGTAAGTATCATCATATTCACTTACAGACAAGGTCACATGGCTGGTATTTAATGCTGCTTGAATTCAGACTTTGATATATCTCACTCTAAAGTCTGTGCTGGAACTGTTAGAGTCAGAGATGTGTGAAGTAACTAAAATCATCTAATGAATAGTTTGGGGAGGTAGAAAATCTTTTCAAATCAGTAGAGCAATGGATGTTTTCCACTCTTAAATAGGAATTTCCTATAACAACCCTAGTTAGATGTATAATTATGTTTGTTTGTATTAATTAATTTTATAATTATTTTTACAGAGTATACACTCTGTGTAGACACTGTTTTAGGAACACAAGACATAGCAATGAACTCCCAGGGAAGATAAATAATAATAGCAATAATAAATAAATAAATAATGTAATAGAAGATTTTGATAACTATTAGGTAGAACTGTATGAAACTTCCATACTGTTGATTCAATAGCAGTATTTTCCTATGCTTTAACTCATACTCTAAATATTAAGGTATGTTTTTGGAATTTGCCTACCAGACTCTCAGGACATAGGAATGGTCTCAGACACATGAGTTCCCTAGGGAATTAGGTATTTATTGATATCTACAGAGAGTAGGCAGTCTATAGAAGAATAAATAACAATAAATATGGCCAATTACTTAGGAATTACTCAAGCTTTGCTTCAGCTTCCTGATAAACTCTCAGGAGATACTGGGCAATATTTGAAGACATTGTTGGTTGGGTAACAATTAGGGGAGTGGTGCTATTGGCATCTAGCAAGTAGAGACTAGGGATGCTGCTAAAATCCCCAAACACACAAGACATTCCTTCAACAGGAGTTATCCCCCCCAAAATGTCAACAGTGTCTCTCTTGAGAAATCTCCCCTGAACAGGGGAAGAAAGAACAAGGCAAAGGTAATTGGGAAAATACTCGTACATTTTACAGTAATATAGTTACATCCCCAAATCTTGGGGATTAGCATTCCCTAAACACCAATGTATGTGTCTCTGTTGAGGTACTTACCATATGTTGAAAAATATAGACAGGAGTAAAAGTTAGAATGAACCTAAATAAGGGCTTTCAGTAACTTTTAGGTTGACTAAAATATGACTAGTGTCATGACTAAGACTGTGACACACCAAATAAATTTGTTATCAAGAATCCTCTTAAATCCCAAATTAGCACTAATGGATTCTGTGGAAGTGCTGTGATGTCTGCTCATACTTTCTTGCTCACTGGAAAACGGAGAGGCTCTCATTCTCCTGAAATTTCTAGCAGATGCTTACAAATTTGCTCTTCTATCTGTAAATAATATGTACACTATAGCGTTTTACCTTCTGTATCTAGTCTTCTGTTTTTGTTGTTGTTTGGGGGCCTTGGATATACAATAGACTGATCAGAGTTATTGCAAACTGTTATCATTGATTCGTACCAGCCCTTATTTTTTTCAAATAGTCTTCATCTCCAGATATTCTTCTTTCCCCATCCATTAGGCCAACTTTGATACATTCACAGCAAAGAATGGCCTGCAATATTGTTCCCTATGGTCAATTTAAAGAACTGTGATAAGACTTTTCATTCTGCTTCAACTTCTTTAGACTCAGTATAATGTATTTGACATCTAGCTTTAGTCACATATGTAGAATTTGTCGATTGTTTTCACCGCTGCAGGCATTTTTGACATTTTGTTCACCTATCATGCAATTGATAGCTGCATTTGGAAAGAAACCATGCTGAAATGGAGATTCTTTCCTGTGTCTCTTTCTGTTCCTCTTTAAGAATTTCTTTGGAAATATTGCCAAGAATGAAATGGCTGACAAGTTGCATATACACAGAGCCTTTGTTTCATTGAATGCTGTCAAATTGCAGTCCAAAACAGCTACATTGTTTATACTTTTAGGAGTGTAAGAAGGTTCTTGTTTTCTTTGACATTTTCTAATTACTCACTTTCCTGCATAGAAATAGCCATTTTGTAAATTCTTCTTCTCTCCTCAACACTCCAACTTCCTTCCTACCCTTACTCTCAGCTTGTCACCTAATACTTCATAACTGAATTTATACCCCTCAGCTTCTCCTCCTGTGACTGAGGGGCCATTGCTATTAAGAAAGCCATCATCTCCACACAGGACTTCTGAACACGTCATTCCTGAAATTATCTTTGCTCTCACATACTGTCAATCCTTCCTTCTCCTTTGACCATTCCTGTCAGCCTATAAACTTGTTAAAATATTGTCCATCTCTTGGGAAAAAAAAAAACAAAAAAACTCTAATTCTCCAGAAATCAACCTTTTCTCCTTTTTAGAGCCAAATTCTTACAATTATCTGTAGTCACTGTTTACGCTTTTTATCCTACCTAATTAATTAGCCCCTTTACCTTCATCTTCTAGAAACATTGCCCTTTCCGTTGTTACTGCTATTGGTTTAAAAAGAAAATTTATCCTTTATACTACCTTTTTTGTTTGTTTGTTTGTCTTCCTCTCATGGAATGCTCCTAGCCTAGGTGGCTCTTTCTTATTATCACAACTTAAGGTTAGGTAATATTTTAGGAAAAATCCCTTTTCTAATATGCAATGTAACCATCTCGTAACTATTACATGTCCTGCTATTTTAATTCTATCTCCAGAATGGATCACTGTAGATATTTTTATGTGTGCAAATTGCTTGAGATATTGTTTGTGTCTCTCATAGGAATGTGACCTCTGTGACTCTATGAACCTTATTTGTCTTATTCTACCGTATCTACCAGGACCTACAATAATGCCTGCTATTGGTGTCACATTCAGTAAATATCTATTGGATGAAATGACAAAAGTCTTTTTGTGTGAGGCAGACCATGAAGTCAGCTGAGGTACTGGGTACCCCATGCTGTGAGGATCTTTAGGTCATGCTAACAGCTGCCCCACGGCCTGCCCATATCTAACAAACTAGGCCATGTGCTTCCCCACCACCCTGAGTGCTCAGTAGACAGCAACCATGAGACCTTGCATCAGTCAATGGTTAACAGACAAGAGTGTTTAAAAAGGCAGGTCTCCTTGCCTCAGAGGACATAGCTCTGTGACCCATTTATGTACCAGAGCCCTCCCTCTATGGACCAAGCCAAGGCCAACCTTACTTGAGATCACCTCTTATCTCAGATTTTTCCTTTCCACCCTGCCTCATTCTCTCTCTTACAGGTTGCACCTCACTATAGCACTTTTACAAGGCTTTTACTCTCAGGCTGTTTTTAGAGAACCCACACTGAGTCAGTTATTGTAAGAACTTTGGCTTTTATTCTGTGAATGACAAGGGAGCCAACATAGGGTTCCAGAAAAGGCATGGTCTTCCTTATATTAGAAACGCTCTGCTTGCACCTGTGTTGAGAAGACCATGAGAGAAAACAGGGGAAGCAGGAGACAGACCAGTTAGAAGCCTGTTGCAGTAATTCAGGTGAGAGCTGATGGTGGCTTGGGAGCAGAAAAGATGGTGAGAAGTGGTTGCTTTCTGGAGATGTTTTGAAGTCATGTTGTACAGAATATCCTGATGAGTCGTATGAAACATGGCATTAACTACAAAGCACAATAGTGCACTCAGAGGGCTGATTAAGTGGTCTGTTACCTAAATAGCAGTCCTTGATTTTCATTTTCCATAGAAATAGTACTTAACTGGCCAACTGCTTGATTTTAATTCACTGTTTCTGTCCTATGTGGTAATTTTAAAGAGTTATATCAAGATCATTGCCCTTGTTTTTAAATCAGTTGTAAAATATTTGTACCTTAAAAACATCTGTGCTAAAGAATCTATAGATTCTTAACTCATGGAGAGGAAATATCATGCAGACCCTTGCCAAAGAGTCTGTCCTAAATCCCTGCACTGAAGTTTCCTACATTTGTCCTGGAAATAGATCTGCATCTTAGAGTGCCTTGCACCTTCCATGTGCTTTTCCCCCAAATGTGTCTCCAGAAATATTTTCTACTTTTGTCCAGATCCTATGGCTTATTATTTATTTATTTTATTTTGAGACAGAGTCTCAAGCTGTCATCCTGGGCAGAGTGCTGTGGAGCCATTGCTCACAGCAACCTCAAACTCTTGGTCTCAAGCGATCCTCTTGTCTCAGTTTTTCTATTTCTTTAGTAGAGACAGGATCTCGCTTTTGTTCAGGCTGGTCTCGAACCTGTGAGCTCAGGTAATCCAATCAATGAGAGACCATTTTATTGGCTAGAACTCAGTGAAATTGTCACCCTTAATAACAATGAAAGTTTTAAACAGATGTTTGGTTGTTTCTTGTGGAAAAAGAGAGAAAAAACAAACATACATTGGAAATGTTTGCCGCAATGGTTAAAAGATACTTTAATGTATAATTTTGGATATTAAGCTTTAAAAAGAATGAAACTAGTTTGCACAATTCTATATGTAAAAGCTAATAGATAAAATCTGCTACCAAGTAAAATCTTTGTTATGGAAACAGCAGCAGTTTTAAATTTAAAACGAATGTAAAAAATTAAAACATAACACCTTAATTGGAAATTTGGCATAATTATATTCATGGGGATTTACTGCTATTGATTCAAGACCAAAGTAGTTTGAAAGTGCAATATTTGTGGAATATATTAATAGTCAAAAGATGGCTGCAAAAAGAAAATATACGATTAATATTATTCATTCCATAGTTTAAGTATTGTTATATTAGATTTGGTTTTTGTACTAGTATAGTGTAGTATATTTGGTTTTTGTACTAGTATACTGTACCAGTATAGTATATAATTTATAATTTTATAAATTATATAGCTCATTAAATTGTAAAAGAAAATCAAATGAAATTTTACTGTACTTTGCTCAAATGGTTAAAAAAAAAATTAAGTGGTTATGTTTCAGAGGAATTTTGACAAGATCAATATGGATGCCTGTCTTTTGTTTTTACTATTTATTTATTTATTTATTTAGAGACAGATCCTCAGGCTGTCACCCTGGGTAGAGTACCATGGCATCACAGCTCACAGCAACCTCCAACTTCTGGACTTAAGCGATTGTCTTGCCTCAGTGGGACTGCAGGCTCCCGCAGCAATGCCCGGCTATTTTTTGGTTGTAGTTGTCATTGTTGTTTGGCAGGCCTGGGTTGGATTCGAACCCACCAGATCTGTATGTGTATGTGGCTGGCACCTTAGCCACTTGAGCTACCCGCGCCATGCCTATGTATTTATTTTTAAACGTGAGTACGTGTTTTCTTTTTGGTGTTAGGATAGGTAATATACATGGTCCTGAAGAGTCTTTTTTTTTTTTTTTAATTGAAAGAAAAAAGCATATACTGAAAAGTGTTGATGTTACCCTCCTACTAATTACCCTGGTTTAAACTATAATCCCAAAAAAGAAAACTTTTTCAAGTTCCTTCTCCATATTCCCTGAGTTCCCTTTTTTCCACACAGAATAGAATATGATGTTGCACAACACACATTCTACAGTTTTTTTCTTTGTGTTCTTTAAACAGTATACCTTGGAGGTCTTTCCATGTTATATATTAATACAAAGAGAACTTCCTTTTTTTAAAATGCCCACAGTCACTAGTCAAAAACAAAAACCAAGAGAAGCACATTGAAATACTGATTTACTTTGGTCTCAAATGGTTTGAGTCCTCTTTGAGGACTACTGAAGGCAGACAAGATTCATTGAGGTAAAGTGAGCTCTTTATCTATAATCTTTGGGAACTAATCACAAGAAACAACACAATTAGAAAATCTCCTGAAATCTGCATGTAAAACAAAATTACCTCCAATTTCGACTGACATGTATTAGTGTACTAATCAATATGTTTTTTAAAGACTCCAAAGATAGTTTTATACCCTTTAAAAAAATAAAACTGCTTCTTTTAATTTTTATACCCACTCACCCCCCTTCCTAGCATGGTTTTACCATAATAACATACTACTCATTACTCTGGTTTGCATCCCTGGAACCCCGACTTTCATCCCTAATGTATTCACCACTAAGGGAACCAGTGCTCTGCAAAGAATAGATGATTCAGTATTTTGAGAAATAAATAACAAGAAAACAAAAGTGTTCTCTAAATTGGGGGGATTCTATTAAATGAACAGTTGACCAACTTAAATGGGTTCTTACTAGTCAGATTGTGACAATTGAGTTACCAAAAAATAGATGTTATAGCTACTTAAAGCAATGTAAATGGTATCTATTGATATTCAACAAATGAAATACTAGAATTTCATATCCTCTTCAAATAGTGAGTATTATCTTTACTTTGAGTTGATTGAACATTTGTTTCTTTTCCTGACTAGAAGCCCATCCATGCCTCAAAGCTGACTAGTGAGCCACTGTGAAGAAAGATTTTAAACAGGTTCTTAACCCGAATTTGAGTTAATCTTGTCCAAATGATAGTGGTAGGCATGCTCTTTTTTAGGTCGTTATAAATTCTACAAAGCTTTTACTTCCTAGATCCTTGAGAATCATCAGAGGGTATTACAACATTGAAATAGGATTTAAAAATTGAACAGCTCAATGTGTCTGAAATGCCCTCCCCCCAATATAATATTCAATTCTTTAGATATTTTGTCATAATTTTCCTAAGTAAGTAGAAGAGAAAACATTCAAAGAAATATTGGGGGGAGGGGTCTGTCCCAAAAATATCTATGAAACTTTTTTCTAAAACCCAGTGTTTTCCACTAATAAATCAAAGATTTAATCAAAGTGAGATGGGGCAGGGACCTCTCCTAGGAGCCTGAAATCTTGAGTCCCATCAGGGAAAATTTCAGGTGAAATTTCCCTGAGAAGGTGAAAAGCAGATGAACAAGCTGATAAATAAGAGGTGATAAAAAGTCTTCCAAGTCAGTCAGAGCCACAGGTGTTGCAGTTTCCTATAGGATTAAAAGATATCATCTTAACATACATTCTTGAGTCAGAAACTCCTACCAGATGGAAAATACCCACCCACCACTATTGCATAGATCTCAGACAATGGGAAACTGAGCAGTGAACTGTGACCACCCTTCTTTGTTATAAATTTCTTCCTGAAGGCTCTAGAGTCACACCCACAGGCCATACCTTAACATTCCTTTCCACTGACCCCAAGTCTCTAGATGAGGCCTTGCTTCCTTAACCAAATACTAATTAAAAAAAAAAAAAGTCTGAATTCACTTATGACCCGTAAGACCCTACTTCCCAGTCCATGCTTTCTTGTAAGCAACTTCTGCTTTCTCTAGCTTCCCATTCTCTTTGCTTACCACCACGAAATACATGCCCTTTCCTCCCCTTGCAAATCTCAGTATCAGATCACTGGGTGAGTGGACCCCAGTTTGATTTGGTAACCGTAGTATTAAGTTTTATTAGGTAAATAGTGAAGGATTCCCCACTCTCATTAGGGACAAAGATGGACAGCCTGCCTGGTGTTGCCTGGAGCCTTTGTCCCACCTGGGAAGAAGGACAAGGGCCAGCCCTCTGTTCTGCTGCTGCCCTAAACTTGATCTACCCCAAGCAGCAGCCACACTTGAGAGAAGTAGGAACACCCAGGGGGCCAGACATTTCAGGCACAACAGAATTTGGAAAGTGACCTAGAGTAACCTAAGGCAAATTACCAAGCTGTTAACTGTCTGTCAAAGCGATTCCTGGTGACATCTGAACTTGAGGAGGGCCCAATCCAGACACTATAAAGCTAGACCCCAGACCATCACCAGAGTGTCTTGTTAGGACAATGGGGCCCATTTGTCACCTGTGGCAAGTGTACCTAGTTCTTGCTCTATAAACCTACCTTATTATTTCTCGATAACCTTTGCTTCATGGTTGCTTTGCTACATGGTGTGTCTGCTCGTTCTTCAGCCAAGAGCACACCAGGAACCAAGAACAGACAGTGGCCAACGTGACAAAATTAGTAAGGAATTTAATAAGTTATGACAAAATACAGGGTGTCCATGTTTTAAATTGCTCCCAAACTTTATGAACACCCTGTATTAAAGAAGAAAGTAAAGCCATTTTATGTGCACATAGGAGAGGTCCAAAAGCCTAACGATTAAGCTACACCGTGATCTACAATATAAATATCAAACTTCAACAAGGTTCACTGCAACTTAATTGAAGGGAAAGTACCTACTCACCACTGTCTGCCCACTGTCAACTTTGTATTCATAAATTCTTATCTCCCATTCACTCAGATTGTATTGCAATGTAACTGAGTAGTTTGATTGGTTGGGGTTTTTTTTAAGTTCTTTTTAGCTGCAGTATAACTTATGTGTGCATTACAAATTACGAATGCACACAAAATATTCACAAAGTGAACACACCCATTTAACTACCATGGGATCAAGAAGTTAATCCCCAAAAGACCACTTATACTCCATCCCCATCCCAATCCCCTCTCTCCTACACAAAGATTATCACCACCTTGACTCCTAATGCCATAGAAGTTTGATTTTGTATTTAAAGAATATTGAAGTATAGCATGCATATATAAAAAGGTACAAATCACATACATGTGTGATTCCATGAATTTTCACAAAGTGTAAATACCCATGTAATCAGCATCCAAATTAAGATAGTAGAAGAAAAATGACTTTTTCCCCCTGTACTATATCTTTAATGAACAAAACAATATTTTTATTTCTTTCTTTAGTAACTATTATATAATATAGATGCTCAATAAATTTAGTTGCTATATAAATTTATATAGTGTCATTTAATAGAAATCTACATTTTGAGTCATATTCACATTTTTACAAACACCCAAGGGGTAGATGTTTTGTAGATGTTTTGGAAGCCTTAGAACTTGTCCTCTAGAGTGCTGACTGATGCTTACTCTATTAGGTTACTGCTCTTTTAGAAGACAGACTGATTGCAACAGAATACTCTACCAAAATAAACAAAACCAACAACTTAAGAGAACAGTAATGGCTGTTTACTTCATGAAGAAGCTTCCCAATTCACAGTCACTGAGGTCATCCTGTTAGCTAATAATTACTTTGACTGTCCTTCTTTGTTTTGTTATTCCTCTTACATAATATAAAGCAGGATAATAATTAGCTTTAACTTACAAGTTAAAAAGCTTTAGAAATTCATAACAAATGGATGTGGTTATAATAGATGAGTAAGGTTGAATATTTTCAATATACAAGTCTTTTTTCTTATTACTGTTATTATCCTAATGGTTCACCATCGTGCTGTAGATGTAAATTTCCCCTAAGTGCTGGATTTGTGCTTAAATTCATTTTCAGATAGACAGCTCCATAAGCCATTATCTTTTAAATGAAAGGTTCATATTTAATAATTGAAAACTGGAGGAAAACCATACTAACTCTATTGAGAAAAGTTATTAATCACATTTTCTTGTTAAAAAAAAAAAAAAACTGACGCCCACTACACTTTGGTTTAAAAATATAATCAATATTTTAGATTAAATCATAATAGAAACTGTGGTCATTAGAATAATGGTTTTACAAATTTACATGGTTTTCATTTTATTCCAGCCAATAAAGTCTAAAAAATACATAGTGCGGGGGAGGGGGGGCAAGCACTGGTGTTCACCTCATGACATTTTCCCCACACGTCTGCCTTCCTAATAGAATGTCTTTTTGTTTAAGACAGAAACGTCCTTGTTAGTTACACAGTCAATATTTCAGGCTCCTTTGCAACTGCAGGCAGCCATATGATGGTGTCCTGGTCAATGAGATGCAGATGGAGATGGATGTGGAGAGTTTTGCTTTCTTCAGAAGGACAGAGCCCCTTTCCCCTTCTCCCTATTTTTTGCCTGGACTGTGGAGGTCCAGCACCCATGGGGAAACCTCAAGAGAATAAGCAGAAAGGCAAAAGTCTACACAGCAGGGATTCCAGATTAGAGAAATGAAAAGATCTTGCCTGCCTAATAATTCTGCATGTTAAAAAAATAAAAATAAAAAACCTGTAAGAGATTCAAATCTAAACAAATTACTAAGTCACAAGTCTTTACAGTCACAAGTAAAACAATTTAGTGATTTGGGCGTAGCAGGTAAGGGAGAGAGCAGAGCTCCCAGAACGTAATTTTCTTATTTGGGTGAGTGGGACCCTTGTTATGGCATTAAACGACTGACATTACATATCTTTGTGCTTTGATTGTTTTGTACTCATCTCTCTCTTTTCCATCTGACAGTCTGTTACTTTTTCCGTGTTTCACCATTAAACCCCTTGCATCCAGCACTGTGACCTTAAACATAAAAGAAGTACTCAAAAAATATTAGTGAAGTACAGAAACGGAGGAAAGATAGCAAGTATAATTTGTCACACAGTTTATGTCTGTAGCACATATACGGCGAATGCTAGTAGTTAAGATTATTTAAGTACTTATATGTGCCAAAAGTGTGCTAAGAGCTTTACTCATTTAATTTCAAAAACAATGCAAAGCATGGTGAGGTAGTTATTAGCATTATATCCATTTTTAAGATGAGGAAATTGAGGTAAAAAGTTATTCATCATCTTGCCTGGGGTTACACAGCTTAAGTAGATAGGTTTGGATTCTAATTCATCTGGCTTCAAAGCTCACACCCTTAACCATTGACTGCTCTCTGCTCCTTAACTACCTCCATCAACTGAGGCTGGGCACAGATGCAGGCAGCTACAGATGCAGGCAGTGGTTCTCAACCTTCCTAATGCCGCAACCCTTTAATACAGTTCCTCATGTTGTGGTGAAGTAGCAAGGAAAATAATTTTATGGTTGGGGGTTACCACAACACGAACTGTATTAAAGAGTCGTGGCATTAGGAAGGTTGAGAACCACTGCTAGGAAGCTTAAAAGCTGCTTTACAAACAGATTTGGAATGAAGAAAGTTATGCATCTAGCATGAGATGTCTCCAGCAGAGGTGGACAAATGGTTTCCAGGAAACCTCAAAAGATGAACATTCACCATAATTGAGCACCCAGCTGCCAGACAAGTCCAAAATTTAGAACTGATCATGCTGCTGATGTTAATTTAGCTTTGGGAATTTGACTCACACTAATTTATAAGTGACTAAGCTATCAAAATCAGAATGCAAATTGACTCATTTGAAAAAAGAGAGTTAATTGAAGGTGGAATAAACATCTACATCAGCCAAACAGTGCTTGGAGAAAAAAGTGTTTTTAGTTAGAATAAAATAAAATCTAGAAAAAGGAGTTAAAATAGTTGAATGCTTAAAGCCCCTGGGACCTTACACTGCACTGGTGGTGTATCTGCTAGCCCCGCCCTCTTCCTTGACTGAGGACTGGGTAGGGTCCATTTCTGCGTCTCTCACTTTTTCACAGCTGCCTTGCTGTCTGACTTGAGCTCTTCACATTGACCTATTCCTTCTGTAGACTTTAGTCAAAATGTGCTAACATGACTATTTCTTCCCTGGTAAATGTGTTCCTTTATGGTTACCCCATATTTTGCCACATATAAGGCACTCTTTTTTGACCAAATTTTTGAGGGGTAAACATAATAATGTGCATTATACATGGGCAGTACTGATTCTATATCTATGTAAGTTTGGGCCCAATACACGAGTAAGCGTTTTACATGGGAATGCATTACAGACGGCAAACTTCGGCGAGTCTGCAAGGGCAGCCTGGTTTGTTTCCTCATATGACTTGCTCTTCCTCCCTCCCCCATGCCTGGATTATTTGCCAACTTTCATCTCCTTCTTGTCAGTCCCATTCCATGAAGCAGGTGCCTGTAAGACTAAAACCTCCATCTATGCTTTCATTTTCTAAACTTTCATTTACCTTAGACCTGTAAAAATTGTTTGTCTATCCTCTCTTCTGCAGTTTTAACTTCAGCTTCACCAACTCATAAGAATGATCAAGTTTCTACCATTAAAAAATAAATAAAAAGCTCTCCAATCCATATTCCCTTTAAAGGTGAGCGGGGAGCTCCCCTTCAGTCTTTTGTCTCTTTTAAATACTGCTATGCCTCCTCCAGTCCACAGCCAACCTCCTGGACAGACTGGTCGTGTAGGGATGAGGGGAAACTTTACCTTTGGAAGTTTGCTGAAACCCATAATTAAGGCAAACCACCAAGAGAGAGGGGCTTCTTCACCATGCACCTAGGGAGGATCACGGAGTGGTTATTCAATATCCCAAAGGAATTGGGGTATTTTTACACCTGCCTTTTAGATGGAAAAGAGAAATGACGAGTACAGGCAATTCTGTTTATGGCAGTAAATGCTTGCTAGGGAGGATGAACAGATACTTGGGAGAATGACTAGATAAGGGGAAAACAGATTGACTTGTAAATTAACCTGAGAGACAGTTATTATGTTTAAAATAGTTTGGGCCAGGCCTGGTTACATTCTTGCTCTTTTCCCTGAAATACAGTGATATAACCAGAGGGGAGAAAGGAAGTCAGTTTTTCTTCTGATAGTTCTACCTGTTATGACAATGGAGGGGAAGCTCCCTTCCAAGCATCTATAACTCAAAATACCAAGAAGTCATATTTGGGGGTGAAATTCCCCAACCCCATTCCGTGTTCATTGACTATTTCCACTTCCTTACTTCTGTGACTTGCCAATTCACCACCATCTGCCTTTGGTTCCCACTCCTTCAACAAACACACTGTGGCACACATCCCCAGTGGCCTCCCATTTTTCAAATTCAGTGATTTTTTTTTTGTTTAATGTTACATCTTAGCTGGATCACATCAGCTGTTGACGCTGTTGAACGCTTCCTTTGTAAAGCTCTCATCTCTTTCCCTCATGAAGCCATTTCTCCAGTCTCTTCCTCTACTGTGTGCTCCATTCCCTTTCACTCACCATCAAATGTATGTTCCCCAGGCTGCATCATGCACTTCTTGCTATTTTATCACCTGTATGTTCTACCCACCTGACTATCCCCATTTCTGTGGCTTCAACTGCCAATCATGTCTGTAATGTAGATTTCCCTTGTGGTTTCTAATGAATATAATCCAACAGCACAGTGAAAATATTCACAAACAGACGTCTCAACATCAACATTTTAAAATCTGAATTCAAATTCCTCTCCAAACCAGGACCTTTCTCTTCTTATTCTTGGGGCCATTTGTCCAACCTAACCAGAAACCTGGGAATCATTCCAAACCTTTCATCTATCTCTCTACCCCTCATTAAATCCTCATTAAATTAGTGATGACAGCAAATGCTGTTTGTTGCTATACTTTTTGGTAGTTTTGACATTCTCTTTGTTAATAATAACCACAGGAAGGTAAGTCCTCTAAAATTTCTTTTTCATTTTATGACACTTTTCTTCAACATTACTGTAAACCCTCATAAAATGAATTTTTGGTATTTCATATTATGCTTTACCCATAGGTTTTCTCTAGTGACAGACATCATCTTCCCTACCTTGCTGTAATGGGAGTGGATCTGCCTCCTCTTAGGTTCTCCAGAGGAGCTGCTGGGTAGAACCAGACAGACCACATTACAGTTATTTCCTATGAGCACTTTAATATAAGTGCTTAAGTATGGTAACCAGGTCAAATACACCATCCAATTAAATTTTAATTTCAGATAAGCAACAAAAACTGTTTTTGTATTCCATATATTAATATATTCCCTGGAATATTTGGGGTATATTCATATTTTAAAAAATACTCAAATTTAAAAAATTCAAATGGGTTGATTTCATCAGAAGAAGAAATTAAAGGGCGTATAATGTTCATTATACGTTCTAGTCACTGAAAATTATTCTCTACCCATATTCTAGGACATTAGTCAGACATTTTTCAAATGAGGAAACAAACATCATACAACTAAAAAAAAGAAAAAATGGCTGGACTACTAATGCAGGCTGTTTGACTCCAAAGCTCCTTCTCTTCCTACTTCAGATAAACCTGTAATAGTGGAGAGGAAAAAAATATTCCAAGTATCTCTAGAGTGGTTACTTACTACAACTAGACACCATGAACAGATCAACACAATGTTTGAAATTAATTTACAACAAAAATGTATTAATCATCTTAACATTAGTAAAATCAGGATATCTCTAATTTATAAAAATCTTGAGCCAAATGAATGAAAATTGTATTAATGTTATAATGTAATTGTAATTGTAAAATGTTGAATAGTTGAAGCACCAAAGTTGGGGAAAATTAGAAAAACAAATCATTTAAAAACATTCTTGGTGTTTCTCATCCAGACTGAAAACCTGTTTCCTTTGTAAGAACAGCATGCAGCTCCTGACACCATGTGGTCACTTCATGTATTGCTCCTAATATTTTTGAATATTTTTGAAGACTAATGATCTGATCCTATTAAGGACAAAAAACCCAATAAAATAAATGGGTATGGTGAAACGTATTTTTTTTTTTGAGGCCATTTATGAACTGGAAGTTATGGTAAGAGATACTAGTGGGTGATTGCAAAGTTCTTCATGTGTATACTTTAACATTTATTCCCAGTTTGTTATCAGTAGAGGAATGTACTTTTAGAAAGACACAATCTCTTTCAATTCCTTGACAGTGAGCTAAGTGGTTTGTTAAGATCCCTTTTGTGAAAACTAACCATAATTATCATATGGCAATTAAGAAAAACAGATTTTAAACTATGAGTAAGGGTGTGCGTGTGGAGTCCCAGCGACTCAGGAGGCTGAGCCAAGAGGATCACTGGAGTCCAGGAACCAGGAATTCAAGTCCACCCTGGGCAGTATAGTGAGACACTGGGTCTTAAACAAACAAACAAACAAAAAAGTAGAAGGAAAAGAGAAGAAGAACTGTCTTGACATTAGATGAACTTGGGCCCCTCCACCTTCTTCAACCTCTACCTACTGCTAATGCCTCTTCTAGCCACACACAGTCTAGCACTTATCCCAAAGCAGCATGAAGGACATCATTGCAGCCGACTCAGCCAATAGTTGGAGCTTTTGGAGCTGGGCATTGTCAATGCTTCTACAACCACAACTAATGCCTTGGAACCTTCTTAGTGCCAATGGACATTCTGTTCTTGAACCGCACATCTCACAGACGCTATGCTGAATTTCCCACAAAACCTGGAAGGCTGCCCTTCTTTCTTATGCAACAACCTATCTCATGAACATCAATGGGCTGCTTCACACCCTAGTGTCTAACAGGACTTTAAATGGAACTAGCTCTTGGAAGTCTGTCATCAGATATGCCTAAATTACCGCAGAAAATACCACTCAGGCTTAAGATGGTGTCACTTCTCCACTCTTCACATGTATTCTAGGTTTCAAAATTAAATTATTCATTGTTGCAACAATTACTCAAATATTCTATAGATACAAGAAGACATGGCTTTATATTTCCCTGAGGAGGTTACCAAAATGTAAAGTCAGTGACAAGCCTAATATTGCGAGCATAAATTTAATATTCCAATTAGTTTACCTTGTTTCTTTCAGGTGTAAGCCATGTGTGAAAACATTGCCTTCTGCTTCAGAGATTGAGAAAGTGCACAGGACTGCTTAACTGGACATGGTTGACAAGGCTTGAGCTAGACTACCATTAGGGAGAAAGGGGTTGATCAAAACATTCTAGTTTTAAAAAATATGTCACAGTTAACATTTTATTGCATGTATATATTTTCACTGGTAGGAGTCAAATTTGGGGGTTATACATAATTTTAAAGTAAATTATGCTTTTATATTAATATTTTCCTCTGATGTAAATCAGAATTGATCAAAAATATTTCGGATAGATATCTTTTGTTGCAACTTTTCAAAAACTTCACATAAATATATTACAAATGCTTTTCTGTATAAAGAGACAGCTATTCTGAGTGCTTTCTTGATTGAATAATGTCATAAAGACTATTGATATAAGTGAGCTTTTTAGGTTCTAGGAAATCTAGTCAATCAATGATAGAGTGGCTTAAATGCATTACAATTAGGAGTTGCAAGATTGATGTAAAAGTTTTCTATGAAACAGTCAGCACTAAGTTGGCTTATATTTTGAGATTTAAAAAATATTTACTTAAAAGATGACTATGGATTATGTTAGGTTCTGGAAAGAAATCCAAATATTCATCTTTCCCTTTTTCCTGGAAAAAGGAACTATATATTAGAGAATTATAAAAGAGAAAGGCAAGAAAGTAAAAGCTTGTTGGAAAACTTGAATCTTTTAAGCATTAAAGTGCATTTCTGATAAAGTACATAAAGGGGGAAAACATTAACTTTTTCGGGGAGAAACCTGGCAGACGCCACCTTACCCAGGTGAGAAAGGTTAACATCCCTGGTTTTGTCATGTTGGTATCACATATCCCTTGATATTAGGTAATGAAAAAGACACTTCATTTCTGTAGCACTCTTCCCCAAACTCAAAAATCCAAGAATAATCATTAGAAAAATAACATGCAAACCCAAATTTAGAGACATTTTACAAATGCCTAACCAGTTCCTCAAACTACCATGAAAGATAGGAAAAGGCTGAGAATTGTCACAGAAGATAAGACATGACAACTGAATGCAATGTGTTGCCTGGATTGGCTTCTGGAATAGAAAGCTATTCAGGGAAAAACTAGTGAAACTCAGAGAAATATGAAATTTAGTCAGTAGTAAAAAGAAAGATACATCCCTAAGCCTCTAAAAGTGGATAACAAATTTGAAGTCGATTTTTTGATTGTGATGATACGTTATACTGAATTATTTATACTCTTTAAGAAACTATCAAAACCCTGCAGAGAACTATGACACTTTTCCCCAAATCAAAGGACTTTCTTGAGGTAGAGATTCATGTGTTGTAATCCGACTCTTCTGTAATTGTCTGTTTGTATGAGTCCTGGAACATGGATATTGCCATATAGTCAAGAAGTGCTGGGAGGTAATAAGTGACTTCAGTTCTGTACAACTGAGTAGTGGAATGTAAATCTAAGACATGAGGGGCTGGTAATGAATTTAAGTTTTTAACATCATGAGTTTCAGAGGCCTGTGGCAGCAGGTATACCTGGAGCTTGAGAGACAGTTGTCAGGTGATACAAATGATATGGATCTGGAAGTCATAAGGCAAGACTATGAATCCCCCGGGCCAAGGGAGGGCAGAGAGAAGAGTAGAAAAGAGAGCAAGAGGATCCCTTTCAACCTACCTGGTTCTCTCATCAATCTCACAAGCACATGGACATGAAACTCAATCAAATGAGAATTGGCTGATGTCACTTTTCTAGCCCATGTCTATAATAATTTCAACTTTAAAGCAGTACTTTGCATGATATTGATATCTGTAGTAAAAGGGAAAATGCAAGCAATCATACAGACTAAAAACCTTTTCAGCAAGCTAGAGATATTCTAATCTAAATTTTTTCTCAGTCTGTGGCTGCAGGCAATGCTTACTTTGATATCTGATGATGTGGATGGAGTTAAGTGGTAAAATATGGGCCACAGAATTGTGCAGGCCTTGAAATCAACTTGACAAAATCAAAATGAAAGGATTTCTGGCATCTATATTTGGAAGAAATCTTCTTGATTTTACCATTTCATAATTGCTAAATTAAAAATTGTAAAAAATTTATATAAAATAGACTCTTGTGCTCCAGTCCATGCTAACGAAGAAAGATCACTTTCTCACAAGGTAGAGTTTCCTGAAGGTCAATTTGATTTCAGGGAAGGGAAGAGATGCAAAGAAAGATGTGAAAGAACAGGCAGCTTACCCTGGAAAGATTTATCTTGGTGAGACAACAGAATCGAAGGGAAATTTAGCAGCACATGAGCGCTTCCTAACTCCTTTGGAATGGACTTTCAAATTTTAATAACCATTTCTGAAAGATTGAAAGAGTACCTCAAAATATGTTGCCTTAGGAAATTGAGAAAGAGCAATCTAGGAAAATAAAATATTTAGGAGAGGTCCAATATGGTAAAACAAACTGACTTGGAAAATAATTCAAACAACAGTGTTTAGCCAAAAGGAAAGAAAGGATGGCCTCACATAGCAGTGCTGGTCTGAAGAAGTCTACTGCTGCTCCTTCCTACAGCCAATCATCAGTCTGCTAATTTTGCCTGGGGCCAAGAATCTACCACTCTTTGGATCTCAATTCCTCTTAGTCTCTACCGTAATGCTGTTATCATGGCTTTTTATAGAATAACAGATATCTTATTTGTGCATTGGTGTCCCACGTTAGACTATGGGCGTCTGTCATCCTGGCAACTTTCATTCCCAGAGCTTTTATAAATACTTGCAATCACCCTACGAGGTGGCTAAAACTATCTCTCTTAGATATAGTAGAACCTCCATACTTGACCACCTTCCTACACAGAGCACCTCATTAAGTTGATCTCATTTTTAGAGACCAGATATGTACTACATGTACATATAAGTACAGCAGGCCCAGTTCCTTCTATTGACCACCTCCGTATGTTGGCCACTTTGTTACAGTCCCTTGGGTGATCAACTTACAGAGGTTTTACTGTATATTTATTTACATATTTTCTCCTCTCCTCAGCAAGCTGTAAGCACTATAGCACCAAGATCAAATCTATTAATATTTGGTTCACTGCTACATCCCTAGGTCCTAGAATACTGTCTGGCATAGAGCAAGTGCCCAGTAAACATTGATTAAATAAATGCATGGTTGGTAAAATCATTAACCCCATTTCTTGCATGATCACATGTCACATAAGTTAGCAAAGAAATTTTTTAATCTAGTTTTGCCTGACTTCAAAGGTCAGTTATGCTTAACATTTCTATCAACTAATGATTAAAATTTGCTCAAAATCCCAAAGCCATTAACCAATCAATCAAAAAATCAATATTAACCAACCTCACTTGATACACAGAAAAAATTGTAACTGATATAGCACACTTTGGTGTGACTTCCATATTTCTGATGTGGTCTTCAATCTCAAGACCTGAAATGCCCAGGATATTTATAGCCTACTTTTAATAGTCAATATTTTTTGAAGGCTTAAAAAGTAGTAAGATTATTTTAAGAGTTTGAGATATTTTTTCATGCAATGCTTACTACATTTTTTTGAGTGAGGTCAATACTATTATTATCACTGTAGATGATTCAATTGACCATAGAGAGTTTAAGTAATTGCACTACTTTGCATACTGACAGGAATATGGTTAAGATCTGAATTCATACCATATGTCTTCCTATTATGCTGTTAACTGTAATGTACTGTCTTTATAAGAATTTGATATGTTGAGTGAAGTTAAAGGGAGTAGTTTGCCTAGTAGTTAGCTAGATTCTTGTAAGGACTAGTTTTTATTTTTAATGCTTAAAACAATCCCATTAATAGTAGGTGCCCCTCAAATATGTACAAAATGAATATTACTGGTTCTCAACCTGTGGGTCACAACCCAACCCCTTTGTAACAATGAAAATGCATCCTGCATATCAGATATTTACATTACGATTCATAACAGCAAAATTACAGTTATGAAGTAGCAACGAAAATAATTTTATGATTGGGGGTCACTGTAACATGAGGAACTGTATTAAAGGGTTGCAGCATTAGGAGGCATTAGGAAGGTTGAGAACCACTGGAGTAGATGAATGAGTCTAGTTAGCTATTGCCTGATAAGAACACAAACCCAAGGGGATGGAATGCAGTGGGAAAGTGGGAAGTCTAGAGCTTTGTGCAATATTCCAGGTTAGTGAGAAATGAAGAAAGGGATTTTAAGGGAGGAAAGTGGGAACAAAAAGGATGAGGGAGGCTTCTTTACAAATGGATAAATGAATGACCAGAAAGACTCCCACTGTCTCCAGCTTTTATATGAACTTTTATAATTTCCTCTAAGATCAGCATGGTAGCGAAAATATCACTGGTGGATCCAACATGCCTTGGTTTTTTAGCAATTGACAACAATGACATCTAAAGCATGTGGACCATGAATCTCTTCAAATACTCCTTCATGATAGCTTCCTATTCTTTCCAAAAATATGGTGGCCATATAATTCCTGTACCAGTGGGGACATGTGGTTGCTGCATTAATAAGCATCCTTTGAGTGTCTATGAGTCACCATGTTAGGTGACTGTAGCAATAGACCAGGCAAAAGAACTATCTTCAATTTGTCTGTTGACTTCTGAGAAGAAAAGAAAGTACAGATTTAGGAAATATTACAAAAAATTCTCATATATATGGACAGCGCTTGTGACTCAAGGAGTAGGGCACCAGCCCCATATACGGGGCGTGGCAGGTTCAAGCCTGGCCCCAGCCAAAACTGCAAAAAAATAAAATAAAATTCTCATATATATGTCTTGGTGGCTGTTATGACATAAGGTTAGACAAAACAAGAGTCAATGAATTAGGACTGACTTAAAACAATGATGTGTGAATATTATAATAAGTCAGGGAAGAGATTTGTCAAGGAGAAGGGTAATGATGAAAAAAGGTAATGAATTAAGTTTTCAAAATATTGGATTTTTGGAAATGAAATGACACCCAGATAGAAATAGCTGAATATTACTTTAAAATATTGTAGATATCGTCCCAAGGATGCAAGGCTGGTTTACATATGCAAGACCATAAATGTAATTCACCACATCAACAGAAGCAAAAACAAAGACTGTATGATCCTCTCAACAGATGAAGGAAAAGCATTCAATAAAATTCAGCATCTTTTCTAATTAGAACAATTAAGAATATAGGCATAGGTGGCACAGTTCCTAAACTGATTGAAGCCATCTATGACAAACCACAGGTAATATTATACTGAATGGAGTAAAACTGAAAGCTTTTCCACTTAGAACTGGAACCAGACAAGGTTGTTCTCTATTACCACCTCTATTCAACATAGTGTTGGAAGTTCTAGCCAATACAGTCAGACAAGAGAAGGAAATAAAGGGCATCCAAAATGGGGGCAGAGGAGGTCATTCTCTTGCTCTTTGCCCACAATATGATCTTATACTTAGAGAATCCCAAAGACTCAACCCCAGGACTCCTGGAAAAGATCAAAAGATACAGCAATGTCTCAGGATATAAAATCAATTCCTACAAATCAGTAGCCTTTGTATAAGCCAATAATAGCCAACATTCACTAATCAAGGACATAATCCCCTTCAGTAGCTTAAAAAATATGAAATACCTAGGAATATACCTAGACAAAAGAGATGAAGCACCTCTACAAAGAAAATTATGAAATCCTAAGAAAAGAAATAACAGAAGATAGTAACAAATGGAAGAACACACTCGTGGCTGAGAAGAATCAACACTGTTAAAATGTCTATACTTCCCAAAGCACTCTACAGAGTCAATGTAATCCCCATTAAAATACCAACATCATACTTTCAAAATTCAGAAAAGAATAACTCTTCCTTTTGTATGGAACCAGAAAAAAACCCATAGAGCCAAGGCATTTCTTAGTAATAAAAATAAAGCCAGGGGTATCACCCTACCACACTTTAGACCAGGGGTCCTCAAACTTTTTAAACAGGGGGCCAGTTCACTGTCCCTCAGACTGTTGGAATGCTGGACTATAGTTAAAAAAAAAAAAAAACTAGAACAAATTCCTATGCACACTGCACATATCTTATTTTGAAGTAAAAAAACAAAACGGGAACAAATACAATCACACTGCTTTATGTGGCCCACGGGCTGTAGTTTGAGGACCCCTGCTTTAGACTATACTACAAGGCCATAGGGATCAAAAATGTCATGATATTGGCACAAAAAATAGAGACATTGACATTTGGAATCAAATAGAAAACCAAAAAAATGAAACCAGTCTCTTATAGCCACCTGATACTTGGCAAACCAAAGAATATACATTGGGAAAAAGAATCCCTGTCCAATAAATGGTGTTGGGAGAACCAGATAACCACATGTTAAAGACTGAAACTGGACCTACACTTCTCACCACTTACAAAAACTGATTCAAGAGGGATAAGAGATTTAAATCTAAGGCATGAAACAGTAAAAATAATCAAAGCAAGTGTGGGTAAAACACTTGAAGATATTGGCCTGGGGAAAGATTTTATAGAGAAGACTTCCATGGCAATTGCAATGACAACAAAAACAAATGGGACTTAATTAAACTGAAAAGTTTCTGGACAGCTAAGGAGACAACAACCAGAGAAAATAGACAACTTACACAATGGGAAAGGATATCTGCATATTTTGAATCAGACAAAAGCTTGATAACTAGGATCTACAGAGAACTCAAATTAATCAACAAAAAAAGATCCAACAAACTCATGTATCACTGGCAAGACAGATGAATAGAACCTTCTCTAAAGAAGAAAATTCTAGCCAATTGTCTTCAACACACATGAAAAGAATGCTCATGGTCCCTAATCATTAGAGAAATGCAAATCAAAACTATCCTGAGATATCACCTAACCCCAGTGAGAATGGCCCACATCACAGAGTCTCAAAGCTTCAGATACTGGCGTGGATGTGGAGAGAAGGGAACACTTTTACACTGCCAGGGGGACTGCAAACTAATAAGGCCTTTTTGGAAGGAAATATGGAGAACAGAGAACTCAAATTAGACCTCCCATTTGATCCTGCAATCCCATTACTAGGCATTTGCTCAGAAGAAAAGAAAATTCTTTTATCTTAAGGACATTTGCTCAATTTACAATCACCAAAATGTGGAAACAGTCTAAATGCCCACCAACCCAGGAATAGATTAACAAGCTGTGGTATATGTATACCATGAAATACTATTAAGCCATTAAAAAGATGGAGACTTTACAACTTTTGTATTAACTTGGATGGAGGTGGAACACGTTCTTCCTAGTAAAGCATCACAAGGATAGAGAAGCATGAATCTAAAGTAGTCAATTCCAATATGAAGGCGGTAGAGGAGCTAATAAAAGAGGTGGGGTGGGGTAATGAGGGGGCAGGGAGAGGGGAGGCGGGAGGGGAATGGGAGGCCACAGCGTATGGCACAACTATTGGGGGTGGGACACAATTATAAAAGGGATTTTGTCTAACAAATATAATCAGTGTAACCTAATTCTTTGTACCCTCAATGAATCCCAAACAATAAAAAAAAAAAAAAATTATAGATATGGGTTTTAAGTCCTCTTATTAAAAGCGGTTGATGAAAACTTGAGAGAATTCATTCATTTAACCTTTTTTTTTTTTTTTTAATTCCAGCATTCCTTAAATTAGGCCAATAACTGGGGATAAAAGGAATGATTAAGTTTACACTCTCCTGAAAAAGGAGCCTATGAACATAGTTAGCTGTAGATAGACTTAGGAAAAAATATGGCACAATGAATAAACTAATATTTGAGACTCACTAAAGGAATAAGAAAAGCACAGGCCTTGGAGAGATAATGCATGACATGATAATCAAAGGATAGAAATAACTGTATTGTGTTAAAGACAAATGTGCCAGCATAGTGTTCAGATAAAAAAAATGTTGACAAAAAGTAAGTGGCAATTAGCTTCACCTGGAGGAAGCAAGGGAGACTCTGCCAATACTTCACAGAGAATAAGATCATTGAAATTGTGTTTGGAGACCTTTTCCACTATTTTGTTCATTGTGGTATCTCTAGTGGTGAATATATGACCATGATTTTAAATGAGAAAAAAAAAAGTAAGAATGTGCCAGAAATTGTTGGCAACCTCTATTTTCTTTCTTTCTTTTTTTTTTGAGATGGAGTCTCAAGCTGTCCCCCTGGTTAGAGTGCCAAGGTGTCACAGCTCACAGCAACCTCAGACTCCAGGGCTCAAGTGATTCTCTTGCCTCAGCCTCCCAAGCAGCTGGGACTACAGGCACCCACCACAACGCTCAGCCTTTTTTTTTTTTTTTTTTTTTTATGTTGCAGTTGACATTGTTTTAGCTGGCCTAGGCCTGGACGGGCTTGAACCTGCCAGCCTTGGTGCATGTGGCCGACACCCTACTCACTGAGCTATGGGCGCCACCCAAGGCAAATTCTTTCAAAATGGATTAGGGGCTTTATTTGTTACTTTCCATGTTACAGGGTTTCCTGTGTCTACGAAGATAAGCACTTGCTGAACTGTCACTGAAAGAAAATGACACAGCAAGATGTAGGCCCTTCTATTTCTGCAAGACAATTCAGGTGTAATATAACAAGGGGAATTAAGCCAAACATGGGACCTTCTTTAGGTTTTACATCTACCTTGAATTAAATCACGAGTCATTCTTTTACACATACTATTTGGTATCCATCTCTATTAGAGACTAGAGGAAAGGTGCTACTCAGTGTCTCCCATGGGAGCGTTTGTGACCATCTAACATCACCTTGGAATAAAGGGAAAGGCAGTCATTTCATGAGAGAGAAACAGGTTGGATCCATGTGTTTGGTTACAACAAACCATTTTCTTCTTTATCTCTGAGAATCTGGAGGTTGGGGTAAGGGATGGTCTTAAAATCATTGAACATGATTGTGTGGTGCTGATTCTAAAATTTTTATGAAGGAGAAAGGTCCAAGAAAATTCAAGGACTTCTTGTAGTACAGGACTACATTGAGGGGATTTTCTCTTTAGATATTGAGTGTATATAAAGCTATTATAACCAGTACAGTGCAATATTAGCACAGAAACAAGCAAATTCACCAAAAAAAAAAAAAAAAAAAAAAAGAGAGAGAGAGAGAGAGCTTCAAAACAGACCAACATCTATGGAAATTTCATATAAGCAGAGGTCACACTGTAGGCTTTTAAGAAAAAGAAAACCTATTTAACAGATATCAGAAAAACTCATCCATGTAGCAAAGATTACTTTTTATAGGCAATATATGAGTTAGTTATTCCTATAAAAGGAATGTAACAGAACTAAAATTTCTTTGGTTACTACCCTCAGTGCTAGCACTGATTCCCTTTTTCCTTGGGCAATAGTAACAACTATCACTTATTTAGTTTGAAATTGTCATTTTGCCAAGACACCATGAAACTAAAAGTACCATATTGCAAGGGAGGTACTGGACCATACATAAAACTTATCAATGAGATGTCACCAAGAAATCAGGTGACGGATCCTTTCATTCAGATATACAGATAAATGTATTAAGGATTAGAAATTAGAATGAAGAGATTTCTTTAGTCAAAGCTACATATTGAATCTGAAGGAAAAGAGTTGAAAGGCCTTATTCTCTGAAACTCAAGAAAAGGGACTTTGGGAAGTTTAATATGTATTTCATGCAATGCAAAATCCACAGTGACACGACAAAGATGTAAAAAGTCCTATTTTTTCAGATTGACAAGTTCTAAATATCAAATCAATATCTTAATAGTACATTAATATTTTTCATATCTTACTTTTATTTATTGGTGCATGGGGAAGATCGGAAATAAATATTTGCTAAGTTTCTGGCATGAACCACTTACTAGGCTGGATATGTTATATACGTGCATTCAAAATTCTCATACTTACTTTATAAATTAAGTATCACTAATAAACAATTGACATGACCTATTGATTTGCTGCACCTAAGTTGATGTTTCTTCCTTTTACTGAAAATAATAAAAAAGAAATAAAAAATATTTGTAGTGAATAGGAATTTAGCATATGAATTAGATTTTTTGAAAGAATCTCTCATGCTACTTGCTTAATTATTTTAGTTTTTACAATAAATTTTAAATATAATATTGTCAGTCAAAAAGGATGTTTTAAACACAAAGATGACACTTAATGAGTAAAATTATACTATGGTTTAGGGTGGAAAAAGTTAATCAATTTGGACCAAAATTACCTAGAAACTTTTCTTCTAAAGTTCAATATTGAAATCAAATTTGTTCAAAAGATGAATTCAGCTATTACATAAACACATGCTAGATTCTAGAGAAAAAAAAAAAAACATACATGTTGTTGCAGAGACAGGTAGGTGCCTTCACAATCGTCATTTTCTCCTTGCTTACAGAACTCTGGGGATAAACTACATTTCCCACCCTACTTGCACACCTGGGTGGGACTTCCAAAGCTCACACTGCCCTCCCTTTTTCCCCTGCTTCCAGTCTGGAGTTTAGGCAGAAATCTAGGTCAGTGCGGAAAACTGACAACAAAAACACATAGTGAGAGTATTAGTTACCTTGACTGCCATAACAAAATATGTGATGTGAATTTATCTCTCACAGTTCTGGAGGCTGGAAAGTCCAAAATCAAGGTGCCAGTTGATTCAGTTCCCTAGTAAGAGGGCTCTTCCTGGCTTGTGTGGGGCCTTTTTCTCCCCATGTGTTCACATGGCCTGCCTTCTTTTTCACATATGGAGAGAGAGCAAACTCTCCACTGTCTTTTCTCAAAGGTCACTAAGTTCCATACTGAGGGCCCCACTCATCATCTCATCTAACCCTAATTACCTTCCAAACACCTCATCTCCCAAAACCATCACATGGAGGGGTTAGGAATTCAACATACAAAGTGAAGGGGAAGATACACACATTCAGTCCATAACATGAAGATTGCCAAGACAGAAAGACACAAGGCATATGGCGCCCTAGTGACTGCAGAGCTACAATGTCAGCCTCAGACATCTTGCCTCTAGACTTCTAGAACATGAGAGAAAAATAAGCTCTTATCATGTATATGCCACTGTTATTTCCAGTCTCCAATATATTTGTAGCAGCTGAATGTAAGTTCTAACTGGCATAAACAAACATGTTATGCTATTTTAAAAAAGATACTTTGTGGCTAATGTTCCAAATTTTATGTGTGTGTTTGTATATATATATATACAAACACACACACACAAATAACACCCATATACTCAGTGTAATATAGATGGTCTATCGCACACAAATAACTATATACATACAAACATATATACAAAGGGTGCCAAAAAACGAATACATATTTTAAGAAAGGAAAAGCTGTGTTAAAATTGTAACACTCAATTCACAATTGGCTTCTGCAATTATAAGAGATACAAGATAATAAGCATTATTGGTTTATATAGAGTATCACAATTTTAATACAGTTTTTTCCTTTATTAAAATGTATATACATTTTTTGGCACCCTTTCTCTGTACAGATACATATGTACACATGTATATGACTATATGGATAATTTTGTATGTCCCTTGAAGTTGTTAACATGGAAAAACTTGACTCAATTGTCTTACTGTAATTGCTTTGCAATGTTTGCTGTAATGAATTGATAAGCTCTATCCCAAGTTGTTGCTCATGCCACCAGCAACACCTCTTGGGAAAAAAAAGAAAAAAGAACATGATAATGTGTTCTACATGTGTAGCCTTAGGGAAGGAAATCGCTTATATTCAACCCACGGAAAACAGAAGATTTCTATATCTTTTTGAACTTTTTAAGATAAACAAGCTAGAAATTGCAAATTATAATTTTGATAGGAGTGGAAACCAGGCAAAAAAGAAAAAAAATCAGTATTTAAAATAAGAACTAATCATTAGCTACATCTTTAGCTGGTCACACTTTAGTTTGAAAGAATGTTATTAAACATCACCTTCCACTCATCCTCCATCTGTCATGCTGTATTTTACTTGCTTTATATCAGTAGAATTGTATTTTTAGTTAAAAACTCCTTCAAAGAAAATTGCATTTAATTAGAAGAGAAGTGAGGGAGGCATGTCACACTTGGTGATTTGAGGCCACTTCAATCACCAGAGTGTGAAATCATTTCTCCAGATGGCAGCTTTTTTGCTTAGCTGAGACCATGATCCCCCAGAAGCTTTTCCAATTTTTACTTCACTGAATCATATTTACTTTTTATGTGTACTGTGTAATTAATTTTTAATTGTATGATTTTTTGAGAAAAACAAAGTAAAACACCAAGGACTTGTATTTATTCAGAAAAAGGGATAAGTGATCTCCTTTTAGAAAGAATTTTCCGAAGCCATTTATCATGGTGTTGAACTTCACCTTTTTTTTTTTTTTTAGGATGACATGTGGTGATTAACTATGAAAAAGCTTAGTTCCATGTAATGCAATTTACAAATTTAACAGAGCTCAAAGCCTGGTAGAAATGATACATTGGGTCTGCTGAGTCTAAAACTATTTTCTTAGGTTAATAGGCAACAGATACTTTTCATGTACATAAGGCAAATAATGAAGAATATACTTTATTTTCAGCATTGTAAAATAACCACTAACTTACAAGAGTAATGCTGGGATTACAGTATTGGGTGAAATAGGAAGGGGTTTCTGTCCCCAGGGGGACAAGATAGACAATCTATGGTCATATATTTATATAGTCCTATTATCCTTTGAAACAAAGTGCAGGCAAATATGACAGCTTATCTTAGAAAGATATAACATATTTCAAAGTGGTATAGATTACTTCATTTTATGAATAATATTAAAATAAAGTTCTAAGAATGACTAGTAATTAACTGGACAAAAGAAGGAAGAAATAAGAAGGAACGGATTTAAGAAAGCAAAAGGGGAAAAGGGCCTAAAATAATTCTAGAGAGATCACTTAGGGCCTTTAGGATTTGGGTCTTTACCCTAAGATTACCAGAAAGTCCTCAATATTTTAAGCAGAAAAGTGGCATTATTTAAAATGTTAAATAATTACCCTGGCTATAGTGTAGACCAGGCATCTTCAAACTTTTTAAACAGGGGGCCAATTCACTGTCCCTTAGACCTTTGGAGGGCCGGAGTATAGTTTAAAAAAAAAAAAAAACAACTATGAACAAATTCCTATGCACACTACGCATATCTTATTTTGAAGTAAAAAAAAAAAAAAACGGGAACAAATACAATCACACCACTTTATGTGGCCCATGGGCCACAGTTTGAGGACCCCTGGTGCATACTCTCCCCACTGAAAAGTATTGAATGGATGAGGTAGAATGTAGACTCAGTGAAACCATTGAGAAGGACATGGATGAATTTCCTTGTGAATAAAACAAAAATGATTCCCCAAATTATATTTTATCCAGACATTCCTCCTGTCTCCCTACATTCAAAAATAAAGTTGTATGTGGACACACTACAATGTGAACAGAGAACATGTAATCAAAGGGGGTAGAGGAAAACAATATCTATTAAGGAGTATGATTGGATTTCACAACAGACGTGTTGACAACACAGAGGTGTGATGAAAATGCTGAAACCAAATACTTATCAATGTTTAATTCTATGGGAACTAACATTTAAAATTGAATGTAAACATAGCTTCCAATCTCACACTCACTTGCTGAAATAACTACTAAAGAGTATGTATTTCATCCAGCAAGATAGAATGAAGCTAGAAGTAAAGAGCTCCATATAACAAGCAAGGATAGGGGAAGGAATGTAGAAACACAAGCAAATCTAAATAACATAAAAATAAGTAATTTGGGGGGATTTTAAATTAAAAAAAAAAAAATTTGCCAAGGAAACAAGTATATACTAACAGTTATCTTAAATATTATAAAAATACAAATATGGAACATATTTTTGTCAGTTTTTTAGATTGATAGTACTTACGTTTTCTGGGTTGGTTTTTGTCATGTTTCTTGTTGTATCTTCTGTATGAATTTTATTTATTAATTATGGATCTAAAGATTGGGTGATTTGTAAATTGCTTTAAACTAAGAAGAGAGAGATGATGTGGAGGATGGTGAAAGCCATGTGCAGGGCGTCTAAAGCAGAGTGCTCCGCTATGATCAGAGAGGTGCAGGGAGGAGGATTCGTGTCCTAGCCAGGCCGGGTTTGTAAAGCCATCATTCAGCACGTGTTTGTGTCTCCTGGTGGACTCATATTGTATTTTGAAATGTTTTTAAATTTTATTTTAGCTAAAATTATGGGTAAGTTTTACTTTTTAGAAATTTATTTTTAATAATATAATTTCAGTGTGATAAAGAAAGTGGCAAAACTTTAGCCACAAACTCCAAAAATGAAATAATCCTGGTCCTGTCCTCCTGTGAGATCTTGTGTCTATCTCGGGGTATGTGTGTGCATGGATAGCTAATTTAGGAAGTTTTGAAAAATACCCTGAAACTTATAATTACTTTATAAATAAGAATTTAGACCATAAGCTCATCGTGGTTTGTCAGTACCTTTTGCTCACCTTTACTTTGAGAGCCTTGAACTGTGCCTGCCATCAATATGCTTGCTTACTGAAAATATGTATCAATAACATCTGTAAGCTATTTATTAGTAGTATCTGTATTTACTTCTGGAGTTAAAACATCTTTTAATCAAGGATCAAATTTTATTATTTTCATAGCTATTATAATGTAAATGTTTCTAGTGATCTGTTTAATTATACAGGATTCTATAATTCAGTCCTTTATGTATAATTTTTATATTTTGTTTGAGTATAGGACAAAATTGCTTTTATGTAACTTTTCGGTAAGGAAATTGCTAATCAGACCGTGTACATGTCTAAATGTCTTGATGGACCAGGGGGATTTTTTTAAGCTTTTTTTTTTAAGAGGTTAATATTGATTTTACACAGATGAATGTGTTTAGTTGAAAATTGATGGTAGAAAGAACTAAGTATAAAAATATTAAAATTAACGTCCCTGTTTAAAGATGTACAAATGTCTCACTGGGTCAAAATTTTGGTAATCTGTGTGAGCCCTCAGAAATGTTCAGGCACCATATCTGGTGGTTCAACATATTTACTTACTCTGCATTGATGTGGCCTCTTATCTCTCAGAGCCTGTGTTACTCAGGAAATACGTAAGATAAGTATTTATCTGGTAAATTAAAAAATCTCCTGAATTTTGATATCTGATTTAAGTACATAAATGTGATAGTTAAAAATTAAAACAGTCTACTATTTTAAAAACAAA
>CAUYPK010088859.1:0-43236 GCA_963574355.1 Loris lydekkerianus
TCTTAACACAATAACTAAGAAAATGCCAGGAAGGCTATGTTAACCAGTGTGATGAAAATGTGTCAAACGGTCTATAAAACCAGTGTATGGTGCCCCATGATTGCATTAATGTACACAGCTATGATTTAATTAAAAAAAAAATAAAGCCAAGTGTTTGGTTGTATTCACTCCTCATTGTGAGGCTCACGTTAACATCTGTTGCTCTATTCACTTTTCTTTCTCTCTCTCTCTTTTTGAGACAGAGTCTTACTTTGTCATCCTCGGTAGGGTTCTGTGGTGTCGCAGCTCACTGCAACCTCAAACTCTTAGGCTCAAGCAATCCTTCTGTCTTAGTTTTTCATTTTTAGCAGAGATGGGGTCTCACTCTTGCTCAGGCTGGACTCAAGCTCGTGAGCTCAAGCGGTCCATCCACCTCTGCCTCTCAGAGTGTTAGGATTACAGGCGTGAGCCACTGTGCCCAGCCTTCACTTATTTTCTTATAATCATTAGTACAACTGTAAGAGTGACAAATCTTTGGTAAAAGGATGGTGCTGCCTGAATTATGAAGTGTACTATGGACAAGTATGGCTCCCCAAAAGATAACAACTAACATGGAAAAAAACAAAGCAGCTGAGTCAAAGACTAATGCATAGGAGAAATCTCAAAAGCATTAACAAACACACTATGAGAACTTTTTGCATTGTGATACTGTAAACAAAATAATAAGTGAGTTGAAATCATGGTTGGTTCAACTCCTGGTAGAAGCCCTCAGTACTGTGACATCACGCTTGGTCTCTTGCACACTGTGTGCTGTTGTCAGCCAAGGACATTTATTTCATGCTTAACTCGCCTAATACAGTCTTAGGTTCCAGATTCTGTGCAAAACCACACCTGGCCACAGAAGTTAAGTGAAAAGCAAATAAATAAATAAAACAGAGGGCAGAGCCCAAAAGACAATGCCCATCACCAACCCGAAATCCAGAAAGTCTATCATGGAATACACTGGTGTTTTTATTCTTATTTAACTGAAAGATGGTTTTAATTGCCTGCTGACTGAACGTTACCTAGACATTTATTAAAGCACCTGCTATGTGCCAGGTACAGTGGTGGGAGGAACTATGAATGGGAAAAAATGGGTACTAATGCGTAGTTGGAAGTTCTCAGTTGGAAACCAGATGGCTCCCCCTTGCCACCACTCTGTAAGCTCGCTGGAGACTTTGAAGACTCTCACAGAGGTTTCGGTTTAGGGCTTTGGCAGCCTCCTAGGGCTCTTTGTTTACATCTTTTTCAAGATTTCTGCTGGAAAGGGGCATCAACTGCCTATTCTTTCTCAGATGCAGTTCTTATTATTTGCCCTTATCATATGCATCAGTGTATATTACAGAATATACTCCTAAAAGTCTTCAGTGCAAATCTCATCTGCACTCAGTAAGGATTCTTCCAAGGTCCCAAAACCTACCTCCAGGCACCCTTTTATTTGCTCCTTCTAGGATGGCAATATGCATGTTAGTATGAGGAATCTCAAAAAAAAAAAAAGGTGAGGGATTTATTGAAATTTGTTAGTCATTAGCACAAAAGGCTTTATTCATTTTCATGTATTTTCTGTAGTTAGGATTACATTTCTTGAAGAATTTTTGAACCCTGCTCAAGTTAATTAAAATTTATTCATTTGCCAAAACTACTCCAACAAGTGAATGCAGAAAATGGTTTGATATGGGTTCCAAGATAGAAATTTTTACAGCTAATAAGACCATAAATTTATCATGTTTTCTCTATAGTGTTTGCTCACATGGACAGATCTGGATAGATCTAGATTTTGTGGAGCTTGAAGGTTACCCAATTTGGGAGGTCCTTCTTAACAAAAAGAACCACACCTATTGTACATCTTACAAGGGTACATGTGAAATTTACTAAAAGTAGACTATAAATGTCTTAACACAATAACTAAGAAAATGCCATGAAGGCTATGTTAACCAGTTTGATGAAAATATTTCAAATTGTAAGTAAAACCAGCACATTGTACCCCATGATTGCACTAATGTACACAGCTATGATTTAATAAAAAAAAAAGAGTACAAACTTTTGAATATAAGTATTTTATCACATTTGCTGGTAGCAGAAGCATAATTAAAGCTGAAAAGGGTACTTAATTCTATGAAATCCTTAAAATTCCTAAGACTATCCATTCCATTATTCTTAGGCAGGAAAATCTGTCCAAAAGCCTTTTGGAACTTACATTGAATGGAATAAATTCTTTTCTCTGGATGTATCTCAGGGTAGCATTAATTTGGTATAATTGGGAGATTTTTTTTTTTTTTTAATTAGGATCTTTTTTACTGTTTTTAAGTGCTTCTCTTGGGCAGGCTCTTTGGAGCAGTGGGCTTAAGGGTGCTTACCTTTCATAAACTTTTGGTTTTGAGCCTATATAGGGGTCAGTTTGGGAATCTCAAATCCCTGTAGTTTGGAGAATCCAGAGTAGGATTTTATAAAAATGTCCATCAGTTCATAAGTGGATTGATTTCTAAAGGAAGGCAGGGGAGTCATCCCAGGTCATAGCTGTACAATGCAAATTTGGATGGAAGAGTGACAGGCACTGGGAACACCCTGCAGCCATCCTTGTTGGGCATCTGAATTTTAAACACAATTTTTAGAAGGTGACAAGTTGCTTGCCGTGTATCATGGTAGGGGGAGTTGTGTAAGCAGTTCAGAAGAAATGTGGAGAGGAATAAAACTAGCTTCAGATACCAAATTGAAAATGAAATGTCTTGAAGAATTTTTGAACCCTGCTCAAGTTAATTAAAATTTATTCATTTACCAAAACTACTCCAACATGCAAATGCAGAAAATGGTTCTATATGGGTTCCAGGATTGAAATTTTTACAGCTATGTAATTTATCATGATAGTTAATAAGACCATAAATTTATCATTTTTTCTCTATAGTGTTTACTCGCATGGACAGATCTGGATAGATCTAGATTTTGTGGAGTTTGAAGGTGACCCAATTTGGGAGGCCCTTCTTAACAAAAAGAGTATAAACTTTTGAATATGAAGTAAACACTGGTTCCTTACAAGGAGCCTTTGCAAGTGAAGAGCCCTGAAAGCTGAATTTCATTGATTCCTGGTGAGTCCTCATTTGGACATAAAGCTGTGTTATGAGGATACCACATCATCACAGGCAGGACCTGTAGGGGAAACTGAGCCCTGATCTTTAGCATAAGACTCGTTTTCTGTTTGAGAGCCCTAGAGAATCACAAACATGGCATGTGAATTGTGTACATCTGGGAGATCAGAAAACTGTCCTCTCAGGGAGAATGTGTATGTGAGGAGTGGCAGTACCAGGCCTATTGGTTATGGTAAAGATTCTCTAGATTCTAAACGTCTCTTGATGCTAGAGGAAGAAGTTGTGCTTAAGGTCTGAGATTTTGCAAAATAAATTGGAGACATTCTGTCTGACCCTTTCCACATCCCCCCTTTCTTAATGCTGATGTTTGATAAGTAACTTTTAACTACTTTTTCCTGCTTTGTGATAATAAACGTGATTTGATTTGGACCTGAAGTTCACTCAGGAGGGCTCCTCCCAGAGTGCCTCAGTCCACCGACACAGACTTTATGTCAAGCCTCTTCATTCCTTGCACCCCTCATCTGGTGATCCCAAACCCCTTCAGGACACAGCTCTGCTGCCACCGCAGTAGGTGGCAGACAGAGCTAAATGTGGAAACCGTGGTTCATACTTCATGTAGATGTCTGAATACTTGGCTGGCCATCTTAGATAGGGATCTCTCAGTGGAACAGGCAGCAGAGCTAGAGCATCCTTACGACTAGCAGGTCCTGATCCAGAATCTATTGTGCTGAAAGATTCCTCATGAGGCCACTCATAAAGCTTATTGCTGAAATATACCGGTTTATTACCAGACTATCTTGGATTTAAAACACCCTACCCAATGCCACCAGCTGTGAAGCAACTAAAACAATATCCATAAATAAAATCACTTTTAAGGCCAAACCACTTCCAAGAACCAGATTTGTCAAGAGTAACTTGAACAAAGTTGCTCCTATCAGGTAATGCTCACAGACACATGCCTTTGTGCACATCCTAAAATATCAGCTTATTTCAAAAGATTTAGCAAACTGAAAATGAGCTGCAAAAATTCCTACTGAGTGATCTACTTACGTTTGGTGCATCTGGTGCATGGTCAAACTCAGGTATGTGTGTGTGAAAATACACACACATCCTTGTAAACCAACACGTCTCCTTGAATAGATCATTTCTTTTTTCTGTCTTATCTGTGAGCAAATTGTCAAAACAACCTCAAATGCTAGATAATATAAGCCTCAAATACTAGTAATATAAAAATGACTGTAATAGCACAGGTGATATCATTGCTATACGCGGCACCAGCACTTTCACTGTTTCTCAAATCTGCAACTATCCTATTTTCTAGTCTTTATTCCTTTATTCACTGAAATGACTGACATGGGCAGTTTAGACACCCAGAGGAGGAGATAATGGTTTTGACCTTAATAGATGGTTAGACGGGAGCAGTGCCACACATAAACTTTACACCCAAAGAGGTTGTGAATGTTGTTTCTCACTTCTCTTCCTGTTCATTGTTAAGGAGACTAATTGTGTGTAATCATGTCCCCATGAGCATTTGTGTGACAGGAAACGTTAAATTCCTTTTGATTTCTTTTGTAGTGTCAAGAACAGGAGGGCATTCTTTTAAAAATCTTTTCTTTTCCTAGGCAAAGCGTGGGAATGGAGGGTGAGAGTAAGTCAATTCTCAGAATAAGATGTTCCACCAAGATGTAAAGAGGGGGAAAAAAAAGTAATTTTCAACAGCTAAGAGAGAACTGCCACAAGTGGCAGTCGATCAAATCAATGGCATGGTTTCATAATGTGGTCTCAGATTCAGCAGGAAAATGTTGCAGAGAGAAAACTGCAGGAATTCCTATTGTGTCTCCCTCCCCTCCCCCTCCCCCCTCAGTGAATTAAAGAGCCTGCTGGAAGTTGGAGGGCTCTGGAGGTGGTCAGTCTACCACTGATTCTCCTGGCAGTGTCAAATATGATTCATGGTTACATATACAAGGAAGCACTTCTGTCTGCCGTTCATACATTTAAAATGACAGAGAATATACATTTTCACCTATGGTATTTACTCAACACTGCTGCCTTGGAAGCATGTTCCATCAGTTTCAGGGCAAGGAGTCTCTGTGACCTCAGATCTGAACTATGTACTGAAATGACCTCCTGAGCAATATTCCTTCTAAATCAATAGTCAGCTATTGCAATCAATAGTCTGGACAGCTTACAAGTTAGAGTTAAAGGAACGGCTTACCTATCAAACCTCTGTAACTCCCAGAATAATTATGACTCTAGCTTTTAGGCTAGAAATTATTTAAATAGAAGTTTATTTATGAAGGAAACAGCAGGGAGAAGAATAGCACAAATTAAGTTCATTAAATTGACAGATTCCCTTACAGTTAATTTTGGGATAATTTATACCAGTTTTCTCTGATGTCATGTGTTTTTCAGGTTAATAGTCATGCTCATTATTAACTAACAGAGTTTACTTTGTATGTTGGCATATCATTTAGGAAATCTATGAAAATCAAGCTTTTAATATGGGTTTATTTACAAAAATGCAACTCTTTGGCCAGGCTTGGTGGCTCACACCCGTAATCCCAGCACTCTGGGAGGCCGAGGCAGATGGATTGCTTGAGCTCACGAGTTCAAGACCAGCCTGGGCAAAATTGAGACCCTGTCTCTACTGAAAATAGAAAAACTGAGGCAGGAGGATTGCTTGAGCCCAAGTTGGAGGTTGCTGTGAGCTATGATGCCACAAGCACTCTACCCAGGGTGACAGCTTGAGACTCTGTCTCAAAAAACAAACAAAATGTAACTCTTATTTTCCCAAACAAATATCCTGATTCATCTCTGTATTCTAAGGAGACTTTGAAGAAGAAGATATTTCCTTTTATTGGAGTACAAATGGCCAAGACTGAAAGAGAACAGGGCAAAATATTTATTCTGACTCTGAATTTCTCTCTGCTTAGAACTAAAGATAATATTTTCTAATATATTAAGAGATATTACTTTTATAGGGCAAGCTACAGATCTCTTGAAAAAGTGAATACAATGATGCTCACTTAAAAAAAATTATAATCAGAAAGTTAAAACTCTTTAACAACTCCACCCAATGCGAGAAATACCCATGCATCTAAGTCAGTCCCTCCAGACCTTTGAAATTCCGGACGGTGTCTGCAGGCCTTTATGTGTCTGTGTGGGTCAGTGACTCTCACCTTTAAGTGGTAACAATAGTAATGCCCACTATTAATGTTTTTTCTTTTTAAAAAAACAAAATGTTTCCTGCCATGTAATTGTTTTTTTTTTTTTGTTGTTGTTGTTCCAAAAAACACTTGACCTTGTGCAGTATTTTACGCTCATGTCATTTCCCCATTTATGATTCTTTCTTGATTTAGTATGTAGGAGAAAAAAAAAAATCCTTATGTAGTTCTTTAAAAATATTCAACCAAACAATGATAACAATTATAACATTCTGAAGGATTTAAGGTGAATGTAAAATATGAAAGAAGTAGAATGGGTTAAGGATGATGATTTACATAACAACTGGATGAGGGAGAGGGAACGCAGGAAAATGCTGGAGCTTTTGATTGGCAAGTAGCATGGAGGAATCACTGGATGTGGATCAGGTTTGTGGGAGGATTCCTGAGTTTGGTTTTGGATGTAACCAAACCTTGTGATGTATCTTTGAAGTGTGCAAGTGGAAATATCAAGTTAGTTGCGTCTATGTTACTGAGGTATAAATTTGTGACCCATTTTTGTTTCCACGTTATTTAATCCAAAAGTGTAGGTGGAATCACCTAGGGATAGAGAGTAGAGGGAGAAAAGAAGAGGAACTGGGATAAAGCTTTTATTAGTTCCAGCATTTAATGGACAAAGGAAGGTGTTCTTGAAAATGGCTGCCCTGAGAAGTAGGAGAAAACTCAAAGAGTATTGAGTTAGGGAAGACAAGGAGGGGGGCGTATTACAGGAAAAGAGACACAATCAACATTAAGTGTCATATGTTGCTACAAAGACAGTCAGAAGAAAACTGAAAAATATCTGTTTGGCTCAGTGATAATGGTGGTCCTTGTTGATCAAACAAGCTGCTTTAGTAAACTGCTTAAAGTGGAGACCAGATAGGTGGGGTGAGGACTGACTATGAGAAGAGTAAATGGAGACAGTCAGTATCATCAACTTTTCTGACAAGTCTGATTATGAAGGGAAGGCAATAGAAGAAGCTATGTAAGGGGGTTGAGAGGTTATTGGAAAATTTTATTAATGTGGTTGTTGTTAAATTATTAAGACTAAACATGAAAACATTTTTTTTAAAGGATTTAGTTGAGAAGAAAGTTGACTATATCAGAAAAAAAAAGAAACTGTAGACGTAGATTGTTTTAGTGTTTGATAAATGGATGTGAGGAGTTTCTACTATATTCTCTGTGAAGAGATGAGATCATTGCTGAGAGTGAGATGGGCACTGGAGGGCTGGAGGTTTGAGGAAAGTAGAGGCAGGTAGTTTGAGGATGAAAATGATGGGAGAGGTGCCGTAGGATAGGAGGACAGTATGGATCTATTAAATGCTGGTGATCTAGAATTGATAGGAAATCCAGTCTTCACGGTTACAGAAATCTCTCCAATAGGGCTCAGGTACTCATATGTGGGACTCTGAGAAGCCAAGTGTTTGGTTCATCACTGTTTTTCCAGACAGATGGGTGTAACAAAAACATAATGGAATGTGGAAAGTTGGCAAGGGTGATATTGAAATAATGGATGATGGATTTCAATCTGGATACGCAGGATTTGAATACAATGACTATGATGCATTGAAAAGAGGTGTTAGTGAACTGGAGTCCCTCTCAGGCCAAAGCAGGGTCTTATTTATTCACACGCCACCCTAATAGAGCCTTGTCTATAGAAAGAGGAAAAAAAAACTGGTCCATTTTAAAGTTATACATTTTTAAAGACACTGAATATAAAGAATTTCTTCTTTTTCTAATTTTTTGAGACAGAGTCTTACTTTGTTGAGCCAAACTAGAGCACTGTGGTATCAGCATAGCTCACAGCAACCTCAAACGCCTGAGTTCAAGGGATCCTCCTGCTTCAGCCTCCTGCATAGCTAAGACTACAGGTGTCTGCCATCGCACCCAGCTAAATTTTTCTATTTTTGATAGAAACAGGGTCTTGCTCTTGCTCAGGGTGTTCTCGAACTCCAGAACTCAAGGGATCCTCCTGCCCGGCTTCCCAGAGTGCTAGGATTACAGTCATCAGCCACCGTGCCTGGCCAAGAATTCCTTTTTGATTAAACTAAAGGGCAAAAGAGAGCTAAATCCAATTATAGTAACTCCCTCTCCTCTCAATTTTGTGGGAAAGTCCAAGCACAGACAAAATAAATTTCAGCCCAAGATTATATGTATTCTTATCTGAATATAGATTTCTTTCAATATGTGAGTTGAAACTCTCTCTCAACATAATAAATTTATAGAAAAAAATACTCTCTGCTCTTTTCCTTTGAAAAAGAGTAAGAGAAGGTCATTTTATACAAAGAATTGTAGTCCAGATGAGGAAAAATTGGAGGGACAGGATTAGAACTACAACTTTACACAACTGGGAATCTCATTTACTTTTTCCATTACCAGGGAAATAAAAGCTGTGTTAACTGCTAGAAAAAACTGATTCTTAATATGGCAGAAAATAAACTTTTATTTTATTTTTCCCCATACTATTTGGCTTTTTATATTATTTTCATTAAAACTTTTGGATAAAATAAAATGAGAGAAAAATGAAACACTAGCTATGTAGAAAAGATAGTGAGGAAGAGCTGTATCTTCAAACTCCATAAAATGTTTCAGATTACTCTTGTCAATTTCCTCTACCAAATGATAAATAACATTACACCCAAGAGCAAGTGTCACTTTTCTTTTTTTCCAGAAAGGAAAATGACTATTCCAGCAAAGCAAATGAAGGAAAAATGGGATTTTCTCCTTATTACACCTCAAATAAACAAAAAGCATCTAACAATTCAAGAACTTAAACTTGGACTTGGTAGGAGATATGCACTGAAGCAGTGGCTATACCTCTAGAGTCCAGAAGGTACCGATCTGTGAGCCTTATGAGAGGATAAGTCCAATTTTTCTCAGCAAAGAACATACCAGGTATCTTTTGTCACTGAATTTTGCTAAGTATTAGCTTAGTGATTTTTCATGAGCACAGCAACTAATCTTCTAGACCTTTATCAGAGGTTGGTTGTGGGAAAGGAGCAGGAGTAATTTGTTTGCTTTCATAAGTGGAGTGGTAAGAAAGGTAAAAGGGGAATTCAAGAAGATTAGGCAAGGGAAACAGATAAACAAAGGAATAAATGTGAAATTCAAACTTCCTCCAAAGGGAATCTGTCTTAAGGAAACACAGTCATTTTTGGTTAAACCAAAGAATCCAATGGAAGCTATATCCTTTTGAAGCCCAGAAAGGGCCTCTACATTGGCTTTCAACCCTTTCCTCTAAATACTTGAGACGTATTTTATAGATACTCTATGAGTGACTATAACTCAACAGTTATTCCAAAATCGAGATGATGAAGGTGATGCAGTTAGAAAATAAAATGTTTGTAAGGTGACAATTTCAAGAGCCTCATTAAAAAGTTCATGTTCATGGCTTGTCAGGAGCAAGGTAAGATTGTTTCCTTGTTTCTGTCAGAAATGGAAAAAGCAGGCCGTGCCGTTCGCTGTTTGAGAAGTTGAGCAGCTGCTGATGGCAGCATGTTGGACTTCATGCTCTGTCTGCCCTTCATTTCCGTGTGTGCTTCCTGAGATTGAATCATGGGAAGTTAATATGTCAATTATTTTCTTCCTGGGAGCCCAAGAAAGCTCCTTGCGTAGTAGATGCCATAAACAGAGCTATTACATGTTGAATTTGTAAGGATAAAAACCACAACAAGTATGCTATATATTTTTTGAAAACAGATTTCAAGTATATAATAGAGGGACAGGCAGCCCTTTGATTTCTTCACATAAAACCACGGGAGAATATATAATCTGTTGTATAAAAGTGGTTTTTGTTTGGCCAATAAGAGGCCAAATTCTCATAGAATGCTTTGTTATAAGCGCTTTCATGCTGCAATTTTGTTTTCGTTGGAAAGACTGAAAAAGGAACTCTAATTTCTTTTTTTTTTAAACTATCAGCTTGACTTTATTTCTAATTTCTAATGCTATGGGAAAACACGTAGAATACCATATGAGAACCAAGGCTGTCCAGGCCTCAGGGGTTCCTGAAGTTGTGTGTTTTGGGTTAGGGGAGTTGCTCTTGTGGTTAAGGAACAAGGAGGAACATTCCTTTCACTTTCTGGATGAGGAAGTTGGAGCTTAGAGGGATTGGCTCAAATTCACAGGGACCCCAAAGCCTGGGCTTGAAACCAGCACTTTTGACTCCTAATCTCGCCGCCATGTGACTTTGAGTATCATTTCTGTTTGATCTGGAAAATACCTGACTTTTCTGACAACAAAAACTGTATTCACTTAATGAACAGAAGCTTGCTTATAATGCTTGCTGTTATATAATAGGAAAAAAAAGGCAGTTTATTTTCATGACAAGATGGGATACACAGGGATTCTCTGCTCACTGCAGCTGTGGGGACCTACTCTTTCCTCAGGCCCCCACCCCAGCTATGGGGAGACGAGAGTAATAATATGCATGTGGTAGACCCATCTCTTCCTGTTTATTATTAACAAGACCACTGGGCTGAAACGGTTATTTTGCCTGAACAGTCTGTAGCTGGGCTGAAGGTGTTTCCCTGAGGGAAGGGCAGTGAGCACCTTTGTGCTCCTGCAGAGACAAGGGTGCAGGTTCCATCAGGTCAGCCCTGGAAGCCTCTTTCCTTGGGCAGAACCTGGCTAAGCCTCATCCCGTGGAATTAGGAAAAAGCTGCCCTGTGGAGCTGTGAAGGAGGGTGGGGCAATCTTGAATAATTACAATAAGAATAGCCCTTTATTGAGGCCTATTTTTCTGAGCCCTCTGCTGTGTGTGTTGAGTATAGCAGTATGGCCCTCACCACACCCCTGCGAGACAGGTGTCGTTATCACTGTCATCACCCCCATTTTACAGATTAGGAAAGGAAGATTCAGAAACTTGGAGCAATTTTCCTATTGTCACATAGGTAGCAATTGACAAAGATCTGAAGCTGGCTATTTGATTCACGCTCTGTGCTGCTCAGGGTTAATGAGTTTGAAGTTGGCTTGGTAGCATGTGGTATATCAGTCCTGTATTCATAACATAAGTTGACTGGGGGTTAATTTAAGTGAAGTCTACAGAGAGAAGACAAGTTGATGTCACTGAATTAGCACAAAATACTAAATGTCCTGTTTCTTTTGGGGGAGGATATTAATTGTAGAGTATCCCCCCTAGGACAGAGTTGCTCAGAGAGAAAAAGCTCACTCACTCAGAGGCCTGGAGAACTCCATCTGTGAGGCAAGACCGGACAAGCGGCTTAGTATTTATTCCAAGGAAGAACTGGCTTGGCAAGAAAAAGGAGCGGGTTCGTATAAATAGGATGCTGTCAGGGAGGAAGCCAGCCACACCCGTCTTCTCCCCACCAGAGCAGTCTTCCTGCCTGCCCTGTTTCTGTGGCGGCATAGGCACAGTCGCAGTCATGGGGCCTGGGACCCCACAGTCACCTGGGGCCCCCACTTCTTTACAACCGGCCCTTTCTCTCTGTAGTCCCGATGCCCCCCCAGTAATGTAGCATCAGACTCTGTGGATTTGGGGCCAGAATTGTCTAGCCTCTGAATCTTTCTTTTCTATCCCCATTGTAGTGCCACAATTGAGGCCCCGTGACTTTTCCTTAATCGATGCTGTTAGATCAATCTTTCTAAAACGAGACTCTATGTTACTCTCATGTCTACAAATCATCTGATTCCTCATTACCTACTGAATCTAATCCAGACATCATCACCTGTTACTCAAAATCTTTACAGATGTCCCTAAACACAGCTTGTTCATCAGTCCTTCTCTAACAGCCAACCCTAAACGTGCCCAGCTGCAACTCTCACTTTACCCCAAGCACGTAGAATACTTGTCAGCATTCTAACCTTTATTTGTGACCTTTGCTCTGCTTACAAAAAATTAATAAGTATTTTCTTGTGTGATTTGTACTTCCTACAAGTTTTCCAAGTGGTTTCACTTGACTTATTCCACTGGAAAATTACAGTGCTCTGTGGGGTAAATATGATTATACTCATTTTACAGATGGGAACATAGTGGGTCAGAGCAGGCCTGGGACGTGAGGTTCCGGAGCTGAGGGGCTGTGGCAGGATTAGAAGTCAGATCTTCCAGCTCACTGCTCTGTTCACAGCTCCATGTTGTTCTTCTCTCTCCTTCATTTGGCCTTTCCTCTAACTCCCTCCAGTTTCTAATCGTCAAATTCTACCCTTTACAATGTCCAGTTCAAATCTACCAAGACATGAACTTTTCCAAAATAAACTCAGACGAATCGAAGCCTCTTCTTTGAGTTCTTATAGCTCCTCATCCAACTTGCTGGACACTTTAAGCAATTATGAGAAAATGCCTGAGAGTTCCTGCACAAGTACATTTGACACCAGCATGGATTAGCACTTCAAAACCTCTTGGATCATGATCTCATTAAGAAGCACCTTTTAAACCACAACCCAGTGTACATGTTCATATGCACAGACACACGTAAAATACGTTTTATAAATTAACATTTACTTCTAATTCTGCAATGTGCTATCATATTTTCTTGAGTCTACTTTCATTTATTAAAAGGTGCTGGTTAGGAACCCACTAAATAGATTTGGAGAACTGCTGATGATTTTCTTTTTTTTTTTTTTTTTCCAGCTAGACTGGTGGCTCTCGACTTTCCTAATGCTGTGGACCTTTAATACATTTCCTGTGGGTCATGACCCACAGGTTGAGAACCACTGAGCTAGACAATCCTTTATTAATTTATTTTTGCAAACTAAATTTATTTCAGGTTAATGTGAAGGTATAAACAACCGGGTCAAAATATTTGATTTTGTTAGGTAGCGTCCTTCTCGTGGTTATGTCCCACACGCAAAAGGTGTGCCCAACACACCACCCTGTGCCCACTCAGTGAGAGGATTCTAACCCCCTACCCCTCTGCTAATGAGTCTTGATGAGCAGTTTGAAAAACTCTGATGTAAGCCTTATCTGTCTCTTCCAAATGGCCTTGGCAACATTTTCTAAGGTTTGCAAAAGACTGAGCTAGCAAGAGAGCTGTCTTCATCAGGGATTTAATCTGTAGTTCCTAACAGGAACACAAACAGTTCCTACAAAGGCCGGGCCAGGAAGGAAGGGCCTCGGCTCGAGAGCATCAGCTTCTACTTGCTGGAAGGTCAAGGACAGGGTCTTAAGGAGCTAACTGATTGGGGAAGGAACATTTATTCCAAAAGAGTGGGATTTGTGGGAGTGAGGGCCTGGGGAGAAAGAGTTCTCAATGGGCAGGTCTGTAGACTGAGAGGAGACTTATGTGCTCATCATAATCGTGAATATGGCAGGAAATCAGCTAGAATTTAAAAATAATAAAAATGTAATAAAATTCTTTGTTTATATCTGCAAAATGAGTCTGAAGGCCTTCAGGCCTATAAACCTGTCAGTAAATTTAGTATCATTTCAACTTTATGAAGCACTTGATGTTTGCAAAGTGCTTGTACAATTACCAATTACCATAATGTTCATCTTCTGAACATTTCAGTTCAGAGGAGGCCCGAGGACTTAAGACTAAGTGTAAAAGGAAAAAAAAAAAAAAAAAAAAAGACAAGGAAAAGAAGTTGGTCAAGCCATTTAAAGACTGGGCTTCCGAGCTTGTACTGCTAGATCTGCGTCAGGTGTGGGCACCTGCTTGTGAGTGCTCTGGGGACCCTCCTCTGCTTCAGCACCCAGAGCCTGCAGTGCACGCAGCCAGCCTTGGGCAGCAGCTCTCAAGGCTGACACTGGCTCGGTGCTCTTAGAGTTCTTGCATGATTAGGAGTTTACATGTATCAGGGGAGGAAAAGGAAAAGGGCTTGGCACCTGTAGCTCCAGGCCTGGGCCACAGTGAGTTATGTGGGAAGAGGTGTTTGCAGTCGCTGGGAAAAGGAAGAAGCTGGAATAGTCTTTCCTGTCTTGGTATTAAACACTGAAAGGATTAGGGACAGATTTGCTTGTATGAGTGAGAAATCATTTCTGGCCATGTTTACAGGCAACAGGTCAGTGAAACCTGATACACTGGTGGATTTCAAGGAATTCCAAGGAAATAGCTTCAAGGGATGTCCAAAGGAATAATTTCAGGATGTGTCTGTTTCCTTTGGAAAAAGGATAGCTCTGAGTGCTTCTTTCCCTGCATTTAAAAGCCCACAGCGCCAGCTACTATTGGCAAGAGGCTGCCCTAGGAAGCGGAGAGCGGCTTCAGGGCTGATAGCACTCAAGTTTATCAGCTTGAGGACAAAAAGCAGCTTTTTCTTTGAAAGTGAATTTTAATTCAGATATTTTCTGTTAGATTAGTTAAAACCTCAGCCAGAAATTCTCTGGTTTCAGAAGATAGATAACTGAAATTCCAGAAGGTACGCCGAGAGACTGATTCGGTTTCTTAGCTAGAAAACTTTCCAGCAGACCTTGACCCTGACAATTACACCCCTGGATTATTTTCATTAGTAGAAGTTTAGGAATCAATCTCGTCATGAAATGACACTTTTGTATTGGAACACATTTACTGTGGAACACACAGTGAGTGTCCCAAAATATATTTTAAAGTAGAATGAAACATTTTTGTCTATACTTTGATCCACATAGAAAACTGGTGGGTGTTTTCAGGAGCCACCGTCCAGATAATTTGGGGTTTATTGTTCCGCCTGTCACACCATCTTCCGCGTGGCTACTAGTTCTCTTTATTATAACAAACAGGACTGTGTGACTCTGTGCTTGAAGTGCTGTATTGGCCTCCTGCTGTCAACGAATGAAATCCATTTTCTTGACCATGACACATGTGGTTCTGCCCCACCTGAGCACATGATGATTCTGCAGTTTCACTGGCCACCAGCTGCCCTGAAACTCTTACCATTTCCCAAACATTCTACATCTTGTTCAGGCTTTTGCCTGAGCTGTTTCCATTGCAAGAAAGTCTTTCCCAGCCTCTCCCTGACCACCTTAGGGATGCTTATTCTTATTGCCCACTTTCAAAGTCTCAATACCAAATTGGAACTAATCGATCAATGCTTATGTGCAGATATGGAAGTAAATGTCCATGGAAATCAAGCTGGGGGGAGGGAGGAGGTAAGAGGGCATGGAGAAATTCACACCTGCTGGGGACAGAGCACACTATCTGGGCGAAGATATATATAACTTTGACTCAATCTGTACAAAAATAAGAGTAAACAAAACATGTGTACCCCCTAGCATACTGAAATAAACAAAACAAAACAAAAGTCACTTCTTTGTGGCTTCTCTGATTCTCCAAAGCTGTTTAGTGGACATCTTTCTGACTTTCCTAACACTTGCTGTGGTCTGATGGTTTGTGTTCTCCAAAATTCATATGTTGCAAACTAACTCGTAAGGTGGTGGCATTAGGAGGCAGGGCCTTTGGGAAGTGATTAGGTTATGAGGGCTCTGCTCTCACAAATGAAATTAGTGGCCTTGTGGAGAAGGCCTGAGGGAGCCTGTCTGCTTCTTCCATCATGTAAGGATGTAGCCAGAAGGTGCTAACCATGAACCTGGAAATGGGCCCTCACCACACACTGAACTTCTGGTGCCTTCACCTTGGGCTTCCCAGTTTCCAGTTAGAAGTAAACTTTTGTGTATGAGTCACTAGTCTAGACTAAGTCAATACTTTTTGCTCATAACTTTATTACAGTTCTCAGTGCATTGGTGTCTGGTGTTTCTACCCCCTTGGGATCTTGAGGGCAATCACCATTTCTTATCTCTGAGGCTTAGAAGAAGCCAGAAGACATATATTTTTTTTCTAGGAAATAGGTATCGAGATGAAGTTCAGTTAAAATAATTGAAGAAAATGTAAATTGAATAATCATTTTTTTCTGGAGGAAGAACTATTATAACCAAACCCAATCCTAGCAGAATTAAGGGTATTGGTACCTGATAAATGACTGTCATCAGGATGAATCAGATTTGTGACAGAAAAGAAACTATGAAGGACACTTTAGACTGGGAGTGTTTAGCTATCTGAGTCATCAAACAGAAATAAAAAATTAATACCAACAAGAGAGAATTCTGATTACAGTAGGCATTGGTAAGAAGTGTTTCATGTTTCCTGATTTACTTCAAAGGCTTATCTGTTATCTCTAGAGAATACCTCTTTTTGCTGTTTTCTTCTAATTTTGTGCCTTTTAGGCAGATTCATTCAGGCTCTCTTTCTTCTGTTAATGTCATACTTGTCAGAGGACCATCCCTTCTTTTGAGAATGTTCTTTCTTTCTTCTCATCATTTTATTTTGTGTTAAGAAATCCCAATTCCTCCTTGGACTTTTCCAAAGGGGACCGGAAGAATAGCACTTATGTCTCCAACAAGCTTTTCATTTATTAACCACCAGCATAATAAGTGTTTACTCACACTTATTTATGAGTTAGTTTGACATGTGTTGGGAATATATCATCACCATCTACCTTGTAAAGTGAACCTAATTAGGGAAGGGCCATGTATGCCCAATACCTGTTATATAATGTCTACAACAGCCTCACATGTAGACAAGTCCTGAAAAATCGCACTCCACGAGATAGACCCAGGCCTCTGTCTCACTGTCAGGTGATAATATGGGAAGCTGGCAGCCATGGCCCATGCAGATAACGTGTCTCTGGTAGCTCATGAATTAGTTGGCATCCTGAAAATACCTTGCCTCCTGCAATTGAGAAGGAGTGACCAAGTAACAAAGAAAATCTAAATAAAATACTCTTTTTTTTCCATGGGGAAGAAATATTAAAATTAAGTTCTATGTTAAAGATAATACATGTGTTGTTATAAGTCTTGCTATTTTTCTTCCCCCCTTTTTTTCCTAATAAAATGATTCAATACTGACATAGAAATCGTCAATATAACATGGCAGTGCTAATGGCAAAACGCCATCGCTTCATCCGAAAGGTGCAATCGAAAGATTTCCTTTATCACAGGAAGGTACAGAGGAATAATTATCATCACTGGCTTGTATTGCTTCCGTTGTGGAACAGAAAAATTGCTGCACTTCTCTATCAAGTCAAAATTGCTATCTGTAGTGTAATTTCCAGGAAAATAACTGTGGGGTGATGGACTATAAGTTAGAAAAATTATAAATGAAACAATTGTATGTGCAGAACAGAGGACACAGAAGAACAGCTTAACCGTAGGCTATTCAATATCAAATGAGAAGAATCATTTCTGATTTATAGCCCAAGTAAAATCTTCCATTTATGGAGACTGAAGACTTTGCTATGGTATTAAAATACAGCTGTGGCAACTAAAAATTCTTACAAGGATATAAAATAGAAATTTTGGTCATAATCAATGGTGATATTAAACACATTACATGGTGCCTCTCTTTAAGAGATGTGGCTTTCAATAGGTAGTAATAATAATAATGACAACACTAATATTAGGGAACACTGTGCCAAGTGCTTTATGTTAATTTATTTACAAAAAAGCCTATGATGTAGGGACTTCTGTTATCACCATTTTTCATATGAGAGACTGAGGCACAGAGAGGTTAATTTTCCTGAAATTACATAACTAGGAAGTGGATGAGCTATAATAACAAATCAGTAACTCCTGACCACTAAGTCAGACTTCCTCCTAGTCGACAGAAACCAATAGTGGCATGTCTGAGACATCTGTAAATCAGAAATTGATAAACACACTTATATTGGAATGTAAGCTTTGTGAGAATTTGTTTATAGCTGCATTCCTAGTGCCTAGGATAGTGCCTGGCACATGGTAGATTCTTCATTAATCTGTGATAAATGGTTGAATGAGGAAAGTCTTACAGAGTGCTTTGCACTGAGAAAATACTCAATACATTTTTGAATTTGAGTTAAAGGAATTTGTGTTGTGAATCCATTCCATTTTCTTTTTTTTTTTTTTTTTGAGGGAGGGAGTTTCACTCTGCTGCCATGGGTAGAGTGCTGTGGTGTCAGCGCGATCTTAACTCACAGCAACCTCAGACCCTTGGGCTCAAGTGATCCTCTTGCCTCAGCATCTCAAATAGCTGGGACAACAGGTGCTTGCATCTATGCCTGGCTAGATTTTCTATTTTTAGTAGAGACAGGGTCTGGTCTTGCTCAGACTGGTCTCTGAGCTCAAGCAATCCACCTCCCAGAATGCTGGGATTACATGAGTGAGCCACTGTGTCCAGCTATGAATCCATTCTGCAAGGGAAGGAGTTAACCTTCTGGTTTCTTCTTTGTGTAAATCTAGATTTTCATATTGTTCGTTTAATGTGAAGAGGACATGAGAAACTATTGGTATTTAATAGGAATATTATTCAAACTTTTACAATGGAAAGGGCAAAACAAAGTAAGGACACCAAAGCTGATGTAATGACGCACAAGGCTCAGTCATCATCTCCTGACCCACAACATTTTATTACAATCACAGTGGGGAAGCCATTGTGTTTAGGCAACAAGTCACAAAGTCATAACTGTAGTCACTTGTCAGGTTTACAGAAGAGTTTTATACCAACTCTGGAATATTGTAATGTATTTAGGACATAGGGTCTTGAAAAGACTACATTATTTAACTGTTTTTAAATGTTTTGGTTCTAACAGGTCCATGAATACAAGTACGTTGCCATCAGTAGGAAGCTTTTTAATAACTAGTCAACTTTTCTGATAAATTCAGCCCAAACAGAGGATAGCATGCATCATTCTCATGCATGGAAGAAGAGAATTATGGAAGACCCACGTTGTGACCTGAACAAAAGACAGCCCATCTTTCTAGATACTGTTAAAATTCCCTTGCATCACTTCTTAACCAAAAAAGGCATGTGACAGTAGGACTTTGGGAAGCTAGTGTTTTCTTTCAGGAAATTTTAATTTCACAATACTTTGTGCTAACGCAAGGGCTTTCTGTGAGTATGTCCAAAGCAGTACCTATAGGGACAAGGACGACCAAAAGCCAAGCTCAATACCCAGTGAATTCAGTGGGTGGCTGCCCTGTGCAGACTGAGCACCTTTCTGCAGCCAGCTTCCCAGGGGAAGCAGTTGGGATACCACGCACATGCTCTTGTGGGGATGCCATCAGGGATATATTTAGAGAGAGCCTTTAGAAAACTGATTCTTATGTTTGTTCCAAATATTTCATAATTTGGATGCTTTCTGAAACCACTTGTGGAGTTATCTGGTTACATTTGGCAAGTGAAAGTTACAAATAATTTTAATTTATGGTTCCCCGGAAGAGTCTGTCCCCTCATGAAATGCTGACGATGCTGCTGTCTCTCTTTCCTATGGTAGAGATCACCTGTGATTTCAAAGGGCTTTGGGGCCATCACTTATTTCAACGAGGTAAAAAGCGAGACTTAATGAGGGTCAACCAGCCCTAGTTGGCTTGCTGCTGGGCCCTCAGAACCTAATACTGTCTGTCGCCAAGTGCATAGTAGGCGCTCAGTAAGTATCCAGGGAGCCACCGACGGCTCACATCCTCTGCTACCTTTACTGCTACTACTGAAAGCAAAATATGCCTCACCCAGAGACTGGTGAAGCTTTTGATGAACAACAAAAGAAGCTATCATGTTAAAACAATCAATTATATGCCAGGCACACTCAAAACAATAGATAGCATCACATGCTCGTTAATTCCATCAGAACTTGGGGATGGCCCACCCCTAAGTTGACTCAGGTGGACACAGCCTGCTCTTCCGCTGATGCTGAGTGCCAGCTCCAAGCACATCAGTCACCTTGGACTTGGACGTGTCTTCTTCCTCCTTTGGATTCAGTGGCCTCATTTATAAAACTGGGATAACAGAACTAGCATTTTTTTGTTCCTCTGAGAGTTTTTTGCAAAGTAAACTCAAGTCATTCCCAAGGCCACAGCACCACCCTAATAAATAATTCATGGCTGCTTCAGCTAGTCAGACTAGGGAAAGCTGCAGTGCAAGGATCATCATTTAAAATGGAAATTGCTGATCACAATATTCATACCTATGATTTAAAATAAGCATGACTATGTGGGATATAATGAACTCTGTCAATTTTTAGGAGGGGGATTTTTTTTCCTTTTCCGTTTTTTTTTTTTTGGTTAAGACTAAACTGCCATTACATTTAAATCCGTGAGACACTTGGTTCTGAGCATCCTTTTGAGTCCCTTGACACTCGTGTTTATGTTTTCTGGAGTCTCAAGCTGTCACACGTCAGTACAGGAGGGAGTCTGGTATCTGCCACTTTGTTTGCCAGGGTCTTTAAAACGGAAAATGCAATAGTTGCAGCAGCCACACATCCTGCCCTGGGCCTTTCATTCTGTCCCTGATAGCTTGGTACCCTCTTCATTCCAGACCAGGGAGGGGAAGGAAGTCTCCAGCCACGTTGCTCTGTGTAATTCTGTTACTGTGTCAACTTGCCAATCTATTGTCATCATTGCACTTGCTTTATACTTATGTAAAATGTTGGCAAGCACATCATAAGTCCTTATTTTCAATTGATGTTGGCATACAGGAAGTGCTAAAAATGTTTGTAGGCTGCCCTTTTTATTTTGAAAAGGCCATTCTTATCCTGTATCATTCCCATTTGTAGGCCTAATATATACACATGCTCAAGAAGAGAGATGATACATGACAGAATGGAGAGAGGCTCTATGAAGGAAACAGTCCGGCACGATCATTAGTCACCTATGAACGAGGCAGCATAAGATTCCCAGGCCAGCTGTAACACTGTGAATCTAAGCAAATAATTTTATCTGATGTCTTAAAATCAGAATAAGGGGACATCAATCTCTGCTTCTAACTTCCTCATTATGAGAGACTGCTAGTGAGGATGACAGGTGGCTTTAACATTCTGAGTTTGTTACTAATAAAATCAACACATGATTGGTGAGATAAGATATACATATTCAAAGTCACCCATACAGAGAATGGCGTCTAAGCTGGAGCCAGGCTTGAATGTACCAGATTGGTCATACTAATACAACCTAAGGAAGGATGGCCCTATTGTAGGAAGGGGGCAGCTAAAGCGACAGGGATCCAAGTATGCTGGGAGAGGCTGTCCCTGTCTAGGGAGTGAGACACTCAGGCTGGGGTAGGGGTGGGAGTGGAGGTGCAGTGGGTGTCCACACAGGGTATCCTGGATGAAACACTGAGATTATTCACTTTACTCTGCTCGACTTTCAGACTCACTTAGAAACCTTCAGATAATTAATTGGATTTTCCTGCTATATCAATGTCTGAAATGAAGGCGCCCTGGATAGAACATGCTGCTTGCTTACTTGATCAATTCAGTCATTCCTTCAACACATATTTATGGAGTGTCCACTCTCTGCCAGGCACTGTTCTATGCCTTGAGGATATGCTAATGAACCAAAACAGAACCAGTCTCTGTTTTTAGGGAGCACATACCCTGGTTGGAGACAATTAACACAAAGCACATTTGGAAAGTATTATGGCGAAAAAAATAAAGCAGGGAAGGAATAAAGGAGCACTCCTGTTGGGCCTGCTAATTTAGACATGGAGCTATAAAGGTCTCAGTGACAAGGTGAATGAGCCAGGTAAGGGACGAGGCACAGGCCTGTCTGAGGAAGGAGCCTGGAAGCAGAAGTGTTTGGTTGGTCTGAGGATGGCCTGGGTGGTTAGAGTAGGTGAGGCAGGGAGCAAGAGAAGGAGGGCAGGGGCACTGGCAACCACATTGTGACTTAAGCCTTCTCTTGGCTGGATACGGTGATTTAGGAATCCATAGGGATATCGTGATTTAGGAATTTCTTATCTGGTTTATACCTCTGCCTCCTTTGAGCTTGGCTAGAGTGAGTCCATCTTTTATGAGCCTCAACCATTCTTGAGTCTTTGGTGTATTTAACTTTCTAATGTTGAGGATCTTATTCAGAAACTTGGAGACTTCTTCAGGAGGGTGCTCTCTGGGTGACACCAACAAGGACTCTTAAACTTGTTATCACCAAATATATTGCCAAGAGATGTTTGAGATATGAGTCCCACACTACACAACGCAAGAAGTCACAACTATTCATTACTTGACAGTCGCTTTACGAGCACACAGCTATACAGGGTTGTATGTAGTACAGGTAGGGTGAGAGACACCACAGACATGGAATTGTTTACAATAAAGCTCACGGTATTCTTTTGGACTTTGGAGTGAGACAGATCTCACTAGACTTAGGTTGCAGAATTGACACTTACTAGCTGTGGAACCTTAAGAACATTATTTATGTTATCTGTGAGTTTGTTTTCTCCACCTCAAAGAGGATGGCTGTAAGAATTAAATAAAACAAAAAGGTGAATATAAGGATTCAATGAAATAAAGTGGCTGGTGGCAAAACATCGGTGCTAAGTAACATTGGTTTCCTTTCTCATTTCTTTACTTCTCAGTTTCTTCTTTGGATCACATAATTCAGAATTGCTGCGCATACTGAATCATACTGGAACCTTAATCATTAATTTTGGCACTGTGGACGTCCGACAGTGCCCTCCAATAGGGCGTCCCGGGTTGTCGTGGCAGAGGCTCCACAAGGATTATTCCATTCCTTCCCACCTCCTACAGAGCTGGGTGGGGACATGAAATAATGGATGTAGATACCCGATGCCGTGCTTGGCCACTGATCAGCCTCACCAAATGTTAATTGTTATGCTTTTTGTTTTGTAGTTTTGGGGAAATTTTTATGGGATTGTATGCATATATTTTAAAATATGCAAAAGTAAAAAGTGAGGGTGGCACCTATGGCTCAAAGGGGTTGGGTGCTGGTCCCATATGCCGGAGGTGGCAGGTTCAAACCCAGCCCTGGCCACAACTGCAAAAAAAAAAAAAGTAAAAAGTGAAACAAAACAAAGCACTATGTGAGTGACAGTGGCTTGTTTTACTGATAATGGTAAATTAAGATGGGTTTTCTATCCTTGGGTCTAATTATTGGACATAAATTGAATGTCAATTTGGTGGTAAAATGGTCAGTTATATGTGTCAGCTTGGATAGACTACTCAGTTGTTCAATTTAGCTACAGCTTAGTGGTTACTGTTGAAGGTATTCTGCAGACGTAACTAACATCTGCCATCAGTTGACTTTAAATAAAGATTATCCTCAATAATGGTGGTGGGTCTCATCCAATCAGTTGCATAACCTTAAGAGCAAAGCTGAGGCTTCCTTAGGAAGGAAGAATCCTGCCTAAATTAGCATTAGCTGAGTTCCCAGAGGAAAAGCCTATGCTACAAAGTTTGGACTTGCCAGCCCCCATAACTTTATCAGCCAATTCCTTAAATAAATAAATCTATCTATCTATCTATCTATCTATCTATCTATCTATTTATCTATATCTATCTATCTATCTAGTACTCCTACTTGTTCAGTTCCTGTTTCTCAGGAGAATGCTGATACAAATGTGTCTGAAGGCTTATTTATTATTTTTCTTTTGTCAATAAATCTTTATGATACCTTGTTTGCATGAAGCTATTTTACTGAAATGAAACCTGAACAGCTAAAAACTGCATAATCAATTTTTTTTAGCTTCATGACAGTATCTTCTTGGTCCACGTCAGGCAACCTGACCCCAGGTGGGCTGTTCATTTCTGCACTGGTGGTGGCGGGCATGGCCTAACTCTTGATGTTCATGGGGCATACATATCACCTAGGTTTTAGGTGAACAACAGAATGAACATGAATGCCAAGTGGATAATTTGCCTCTAAAACTACAGATGTAGTAAGAGGTTACAGAGTTGAAACTTGTTGGCTGACTAATAATCTCTAGGCGTAAACTCAGAGCACAACTAAGATATAAAATCTTTGTTGTCTAAGTGGACATATGTTTGTGTGGTTACGGCAGCATGACCATTTCTAGAATGAATACATAGGATGACAAATTACCATGAGAAGGGATGTGACTGAGAGTGTAAATCTATTTTTATTTTGCTAGTCTGTCCATAATCATATGGAAATAAACCCTGGCAAAAAGTGAGACAAAAACTATGACATCATCTGAATTGAGTGTCCCTCACTGCTCTGAGCTAAAAATCTGAATGGGCTCTAACTTTGGTTTTCTTGCCTCCAGGCTAATTTTTTCCCACTTTATTCCTTTTCTTCATTGTAAAACTTTCTCACAGCACTGTCAGAATTTGAGTAAAAATATCTTTTATCTCATCTCTGATTTACCCCCTTTTTCTGCTGTTTATCTCATCATATACACCTTTTAGTCAAAATTTTATAACCTTGTACAAAGTGCTTATAGGTACTTAATATGCAACAGCAGGGGCAAATTATGTTTCCCCAGGAGTTATCGACCAGGAGCATAAACTAGTAATATCCTGGTAAGAAATAGCTTCCCTTAGAGCAGCGATTTTTAACTGGTATGCTAAGAAAAGTTTTAAATATCACTAATTACATTATTTCCAAAAGAAGTTCAAAACACAGTAAGTATATTCTTTTTTTCCACTGTTAGCTTCTTATTCATTTTTTTAAATCATCATAATTTAAGTGTGCCATGGAAGTTTAACTACAGGTTCAAGTGTGCTGTGTGATAAAAAAGGTTGAAAAACATTGCTTTTAGACAGAGAGACCAGGAAGGCTTCAGTGAATGAGATAACCAGAGAGATAGCTAATGGCCAGGCTGGACTGCCTTTAGGATGGTGGCGACCTACACCATGCACACAACCGAAGATTGAGCAAGGTGGGGTATCTGGCTGTACATAACAGAGCTGTGGAGAATTAAACTGTGACCTCCATAAACCTCCACCTTCCACATCACTGTTTTATAATTCTTAGAATGCTCTGTGTTTGCAGAATGACTTTCTGATTGTCATGGCTTACTTCTGCTTGTCTCTGCCATCTTCACTTTGCCTCCCTTCACTTCTTTCTTCCTTAACTTCTACCTTCTGCTCTTCAGTCATTCCTCTCGTTTGCCTTCCTTTCCCTCCTACTTGAATTTCCTGTCTTTCTCCTGCCTCCTTCCATTTCCATTTTTATTTCTTTTTCTTCACCTATTTTGTAAAAACTTCTTTTAAAAAATTGAATTCTTTTTTCTTAATCCTTTTTTCTCTCCCACTGATCCCTTATGGCTTTAATCATTGCTCAGGTGCTTAAACTCACCCAGAGACTGACATTTTCTCACTGAAAGGAGAGGGATTTGTGATTGTGGAAAACGAGCTACAAAGACCCTACACATTCAATGTACACCGCCGTTCTTTCCTTTCTTTCCCGGGGCTTTTGCCTGGGATTAGAGATGGGCGGCTTGCTGGAAGTCACAATGGCAAAGCACTTCAGGCCTGACTTCTCGACCCTACAAGTCACATGACATCTCTGAGGTGCTGTTCACGGTGATTGCTAGAATTTTAAGCTTGCCCTTCACCAGAAAACGCTTACTCAAATCTGCCTGGAAAACAGAGCAAAGTGCTATTTTATCATGAACTCTGATGAACAAGACTCATTCTCCTCCGCCCATTCATTCTTGTCCTTTGCCCCCAACCCTTCCTTTTTTTCACAGCCTGAAAAGAAGCATATAAATGGGTTTTTGGAAGAAGGGTTGGGGAACTTTGCCTGGGTCACCCTGGCCAAAGGCTGCTGAGACTCTTTAAACAACATCCTTAGTCAGGCAGGTATGTTTGGCCAACTTAACCAGAAGTGCTTTACAAAAGGAAGAACAGTAAAATCAATTCTTCAGGACCATATGATTTTATCATCTGGCATTAGAAAATACTGAATTGCCATGAAATACCAAATCCATTTGACTCAGAGAGTTCATTTTAGTATGGACTACCCAGGTTTTCACTTTATGAAATTATTCCTTTTTGTAAGTTTGGCTGTGAATTCACTTTACCTTTCTGCATTTCTTGAAGAGTGGGAGTGCACACTTCCATGATTAAGCACTTAAAGTAACTCTGCCTGCAGCAGGATCTGTGAGGTCGTCCTTATTAAAGGATACTTATGGTCAAAGCCATACCACATTCTGAAGAGCCGAGCACTGTCTGCTTTTCTTGTGCCTTTATCCGAGTTATTTGCTCCCTGGAGAAAGATAATAGAAAACAGCATTGGATAAATAGTCAGACACATTTTAATATAAAAGTACATGTCAAACCAAATTAACTACCCTTTAAAAAACCTTTCTAAGCACAAACATTTTCATCTAAATAGTGAAGCAGTTGCCAAGCAAATTAGCTCATAGATCTTGCACTGTGGATGAGAGTGTTCTGGCATAATTCAACATTTACTTTTCTTAATAATCCCAATTTTATTAAACAGCTAAGAAAAGTCACTTTTTGATATCAATAAAAATGATATTTCTGTAAGATTGAATGTTGGGGGAATTTTGCAGTTTATTTCTGACAAATTTGGATGATATTTGTTTATGGATTACTGAAAGGTTAAGGCCAAGGAGATAATAGTCTAATAATTGTTATAATAATTTTTATTCATTTTCTTTTTGACAGATTTCTACCAAGAGCTATGGTTGATTTTTGATGTCTTTCTGCTTAGATTATGAAGTTTTGAAATAGATATTCCTGATGGAAAGACTTTAATAACTGAATGAGCTTGTCTCATTTTTTTTTTTTTTTTTCAGAAGGACCACAAAGGGAAAGGAAAAAAAAAAAGAAAGAAAGAAAAGGTGGTGAATGTTTTTTTTAGAGACAGAGTCTCACTTAGTTGCCCTGGCTACAGTGTCATGGCATCACAGCTCACAGCAATCTCAAACTCTTGGGCTCAAGTGATCCTCCTGTGTTAGCTTCCTGAGTAGCTGGGACCACCACAATGACAAGCTAGTTTTCTATTTTTGGTATAGGTGGTGTCTTGCTTTGCTCTGGCTGCTGTTCTGAGCTCAGGTGATCTACCTGCCTCTGCCTCCCAGAGTGCTGGGATCAAAGGTGTGAGCCCTGTACCTGCCCGAGGTGAAAAAGTTTTGTGAATTTTAGAGACAGATAATAAAATCTGCAGAGTGGTAAGAAGGATATTTCATTGGCAGGTTTTTTTTTTTCTTCTGTGTATTTATTCCATTTTGTACATTAAGAGAAGAGAATTCCAATCCTTTGAAATAATCTACATTATTAAAAGCATTTATATCTTAATGTGGACTTGATTACTTCATCTGGGACCACAGCTTCCATTCCCAAATTATATCATGACTTTGAAGTCCAATAATAATACAGATATTCTTCTGAGGATACGATAATGGATGGAAGACACCCTTGTCCACTGGCTGCTCCTAACCCAACCCTTAAATGAGCCCAAGTTGATTTGCTTTCATTTTATTTACATTTTCACCCTGCCCCAGAGAGTTCTTTTATTGGTAAATGATAAACTGCTGGTCACAAAAGGCTGTCTTCTGCCCTTTGAAACATAAATGTACTAGAAGATGCTGCTGTTCCGTTCTTCACACATGAAATAGGAATACAAGATAGTAAAACGTGGTTCCTTTTTAGTTAGCTATTTACCTTTTGTTTAAGATGGTTGAATCAGAGACAATGAAATTTGAAGGCAAAGTTCTTATTACCCTTCTCCTCAGTTGTCTGAAGATCTCTGATTTTCAAACCTGTACAGTTTTCCAAAGTATCTCTAGTATGCCACTGTTCAGGTGATGTGGATGGAAACTTTGTGTCAACCGCTCAGGAAAAGACAGGTTTCACATTACTAAGTAGGTTTCTTAAATGTAGGCCTTCCCAGAGTCTTTAATTTAAAAATGAGCATTGTAAATCTTCGCGGAGGAAGTGTTTGTCAATGTTACTTGGCCATGGAATCTATTCCCCATTCCCAATCTCCACCATGGGACACTGATTATCTTTTCACCGACATTAGAGTTCCACGGGTATCTATTTTCTTATAGGCTGGAATACCATGCCTTGTTATCTGGAGTCAGAATTTACTTATATTTCCTCAAGAAAGGAAACCAAGGTGTTTGGTTCAATTCCCATCCTTCCCTGCACCTTTGTCTAATCATTTCTACACCAGCTAAAGGTGTTGGATTTGCAATACTATGGTACATAGCATTTTCTTTATTATTTTGTAACATTTGCAAGTTGTTTATGAGACACTGCCCCCCAACAGAACTGGCAAGCAAAACTACTCATGTTGAACCGAACTAGTTAGAAAAAGCTCTGAGCTAATGTGGGGACTTTCTTCTCTTTTCCCCGCTCTTTTCCTTTTATCAAGAACAATAAAGACTTACAGCTTTTTATTTATCAATAGACATAGGTAATTTTTGATGGCTGATAGCTAATTAGCCATTGAAGAAAACTGATGGAAAGTTTCATCAAATTCATAGACACACACACACACACACACACACACACACACACACATATATTTTGGAGACAGAGTTTCACTCTGTTGCCCTGGGCAGAGTGTCATGGCATCATAGTTCACAGCAACCTCAAACTCTTGGTCTCAAATAATCCTCTTGCCTCAGCCTCCTGAGTAGCTGAGATTACTGGTATCTGCCACCACGCCCAGATAGTTTTTCTATTTTTTTAGTAGAGACAGGGTCTTGCTCTTGCTCAGGCTGGTCTGGAACTCCTGAGTTCAAGCAATCTACCCACCTCAGCCTCCCAGAGCACTAGGATTACAGGCGTGAGCCACCACGCCTGGCCTTCTCTGTTTTTTAAGTAAGCATGGGCGGTATAGTAGTGAGCTCAGCTGGCAGTCAGGGGCCCAGGATCATGGTACAGCTTTGCAGCAGCCCACCTGAATGATGTTTGCAGTAACGACTGTCCCCAGCTATTGAATGCTCATTAACTCCTAGATAGCAGGCTAGTCACATTATCCAGTCATTAATTTTTCCAGTCATTATTTTTCAATTCTTGCAACAATCCATCAAGGTAGGTAGATTGTGTTATACCTAGTTATACACATGAGGACATACAGAGAGGCCCAGAGATGGAAAGAAATGTGCTCAAAGTCACACAACTAGCAGGTAACAGAACTGGAATTTGAGTCTAGGACTGGTGGACTTCAAACGGGATTTTTTTTTTTCCTGCAAGTATCTCACTAAGCCTTTAATGAAAGCCCAGACATTTTGTAATAGGTTACTTGTTCTCATGGGGCTTCAGTTTCCTTGTTTGTAAAATGAATTGAGAAAATTAAACTGGCTCTTCTTCTAAGGTCCTAATCATATGAAAGATACTATGTTTTTGTTAATGACAACATCAGTAACAACTAAGTTTCTTCAACAGTTACCATGTGTCAGATTCTATTCTAAGTGCTTTTTATACATTGATTCTTCAGATTCTTATAACTGAAGGAGGTTTCACAGACGAGGATTCTGAGGGAACTGAGGCAAGGAGAGGATTCCTAGCACACTGTGGACCCTCAGTAGCCAAGAGTCTTTCCACCTTGGTGGGGCACCCGGGTGTAAGTTGGGAGTAAACTAAGGCAAGAGGGTGTGTGAACAGAGAAGTGAGGTCAGGATAATGGGATGCTAGTGGAGGCTGTGACAGAGCAGCCACATATACCCTAAAACAAAATGGAAATGTGCGGCTTCCCTCAGCTGGGTGAAAGGCTTTGAAACTGTCCTTCCAGAAACTTAGCTTGAGTCTTAAGAGTATTTAGACTCCTAGACACTAGCTTCAAGGATTTCCCAAGTCTTAGCAATCCTCCCCGCCTTTCTTTCTCCTTTCCCTCTCTTTTTAATCTTATTTTATTTCCCAAGGGGAATATAGTAGAACTCATGATATGAGCACTCTCCCCAAAATCTATACTCTATTTTTGGCAAAACTTTCAGGGGTATTTTGCTGATGTCTTGCTGATGGAAGCAAGACACATTAGGTAGCATTTTGGGAAAAAAACTATTAGCATGTAATCTTTGTTTAATTTTTTTTTCTTTTATTTGAGTGACTGGTGATGTTATTTATTATGCTACTTTGTAGAGAAATAAACTGGATTTCAGTAAGAAGAAAAAAATATTTGTGGCATACATTTTCACAGGTGGGGAAATACCACTGATGACCCGGCATTGGTTTCTCTGCTGATCCTAGATAAAATTTTCAGAATGTATCTTAACATCGTTGGCCCGGTTATGGATCCATTCGTTGATTTCTCTGAAGTTATTGATGACTTAATAACTTGGTTATGAAAGGCCATCAATAAATGAGTAGAAATAAATGAGTTAGTCTAGTGTGAGCTCTGCTTGTGCACGGGGGAGGGGGGAGTTGAAGATAAATGTGCTCAGGGAAGGCTGGCCTTTGGAGTCACCCTGGAACAGGGAAGGTATCTGATGAGGCAGCACAAAGAGCCGGCCCCTGGGAGGGTCCAGATGGGCAGAGGACAGCAGGTGGCAACGATCCATCTAGATTATTCTGTAGTACAGATCAGCTCACACCTCAAGGACAATGGGTGAGGACAGTCATCAGAAGTAGAATCTGGAACTTGGTGGTGTTTTTCATTATCACTAGCAATATAATTTCTCTTTCTAGTTTCTATTCCAGAGGGTAAGCGGTGTGCATGTTGGAACAAGCATAGGAGCCAGAAACTGAAGACCAAGATTTGAGTTTGTACTTTCTCTGTGTAGTAATAACAATACATTTACCAACCCCGATTCTCATGTTTCACAGATGCAAAGGGGATCTGGCAACTCAACTGTGCCGAATCTCAACTTTATTCGCTTAGGTACTTACTCTAAGAAGCAGAATGCTTGATGCATGAGGGTTTTCTAGACATGCATGAGGGTTTAAGCATGGCTGTTTAAATAACTTCTATTTGGGGGACAATTTTAAAATGACTGGGATATTTGATGTTTTTATTTTTTTCTCCTTAAATAAGAGAATAGACCAGAAGTTGGGAAGTGACTGAGAACAGTGGGAAGTGGGTATTTTTATTACAAATGATTCCCTAATGCTCCCACAGAGGGAGCAACAGGAAAATTATAATAGTATTTATTTGTTTTGGGCTTATTTGAACCCCTGAGAGAAAACAAAATGAAAAAGCTCTGGTGAGAAATCCAGAAAAAATAGACACTGAAGCAAGAAGGGATTTTGTTGTTGTTGTATTTACTTTAATGAAAAAGAACTCAGCAAATGTAAATACAGTCCTCTGTCATTATTAATATACGGGGACTTTGCTAAGTGAACTGGATGAACTTTGCTTTGGGATAATCATATGGTGTTGCTCATCCTTGCAGGGGGATTCAATGGATTAAGTGAGAGAGAGAAGATGTTCCTTTTTGATTTCTCAAGATTTCAGATTCAATATTAATGTCAGCAGAAGCTGCACTGAGTGATAACAAAGATAAAAAATCATCATAACAAACCTATAGATATCTTTATGGGGTCTCTGTGTCAAACTCTTTTCTTGGTAGTAAAATGTGGATGGAATTTGTTAGCAGTACTTTTGCTCTGCCATATCCAGTTTGGAGTATATTCATGTAATAATTCCAAATTTCTTACCTCGATTTTCTAATTACCAAGGAGAGGAACAGACTCTGTGTCTCTAAAGACAAAGATTTCTGGATTCTGAAGAGGGATGCAAATAGCATATGTTTCAAAATATACATTTTAAGAGATAAATCATTAATTCTTGGCCATATACAGAAGCCACTTTATATGAATAGTCTCACCTTTCCAATGCCCAGATACACTCATAAATGTTCCCAAGAAGGCACAGTACATGCCTAGGGAAGAAAAAGCTGAAAGAAACAACTAGTAAATGATGGGTGAAACCGTTAAGATGACAAAGAGACATCATAGATGTACCACCATCGAGGCTAACTTGTATTTTAGCTACAAAGAAAGGACCCAGTCCAGATAACTTGTCTGTTTGCTAGATCCAAGTTAATTTAGGGGAAAATAAATGGTTTGGTTCAGGAAAATGTAATATGATGTTGTAATAGTTTTAAAATGTATTTCTATAAATCCTTTGACACTTCTTCCTTTAAAAGGTGGAGCCTACATAGAAGTGGAGGGTAGAATTGTGGCCACTAGAGGCCGGGAAGGGTAGTGTCCAGAAGATATTAGGAAGAGATTGGTTAATGGTTATAAAATTTCAACTGGATAGGAATAAGTTCTAGTGTCCTACAACACTGCAGGGGGACTATAGTTAATAATAATCCATAGTATATCTTTAAATAGCTAGGAGGAAGAATTTTATTTGTTCCCAACACAAAAAATAATAAATGTTTGAGGTAATGGATATGCTAACTATATTTGGTCATTATGTACATGTATCAAATTATCACCCTGTACCCCATAAGTATGTACATTTACTATGTATCATTTAAAAACTAAAAAAAAAAAAAAAAAAAAAAAAAAATCTCTTGGAAAGTTAAAAAAAAAAAAGGTAGAGCTTGACGTCCCTCCCTATTGGATGTGAGCTATACTTAGTGACTCATTTCAAATGAATAGAAGTGATGGTGTGTCATATCTGTAAAAATGATTGTAGCTTCCTGGTTGTGGTCTCTCTTGGACCACTTGCGCTGAGGAAAGTCAGCTGCAATGTTGTAAGTATGCTCAAGCAGCTCTGTGGAGAGATCCATGTGGTTAGGAGCTGAGTCTGCCTGAGTCTAAACAGTCACAAAAGTACTAAAGCCTCCTGCCAGCATGAAAGTTAATCCCCTTGGCCAGGCAAGTTTTCAGATTCCAGTAACTTTAGTTAATATCTTGACTATAACCTTATGAGAGACTGGGAGTCACAAACTCAGATAACTTGCTTTCAAATTCCTGATTCATAGAAACTTTGAGATAATAAATGCTTATTGTCTTAAGCCACTAGATTTTGGCATAATTTTTTATACGGCAATAGAAAATTACTACAACTATATAGTAGAATCATAAATCCTAGATGTGAAAGGCATTGAAATGGGAATTGAGAAAAGTTAATAAATTGATGAGGCCCACATTTACAAAGCCTTTTATAGTTTATAAAGTGTTTTCACAAAAGTAAAGTTAGTGATATAAAAGACATACATTCCCTCTTAAAAGTATGTAAAAAATTATTCCGGGTCTAATATGCGCATGTTACAGATTAAAGATTAAGTTCAAAGATTAAAAAGGATGTACCAGTTTATAGACAGGAGGAGTCTCTCATCATCTCACTGTACCTGTCTCACAGTATTCTTAATTAATGCCTGATTTATATATCATAAGTTATTATGGTAACTCTTTTATATGCAGACATCCTGGAACAAAGAAGATCCTGGCTCATGCTATCTTTTAGTTAACAGCCATCATGGTACATACTCTCACATTCAGACCATTGTATAATATTTTAGATATGTCAGCTTGGCAGCTATAGCTCAGTGGTTAGGGTGCTGGTGGGTTCAAATCCAGTCCAGGCCTGCTAGACAACAATGACAACAACAAAAAATAGCCAGGTGTTGTGGCAGGTTCCTGTACTCCCAGCTACTTGGGAGGCTGAGGCAAGAGAATTGCTTAAGCCCAAGAGTTTGAGGTTACTGTGAGCTGTGATACCATAGCTCTCTACTGAGGGCAACAAACTGAGACTCTGTCTCAAAAAAAAAAAAAATTAGATATGTCTAAAACAAAAACAATACAAAATAAAATAATACATCCCCCTATAGAACTACTTTAAAATCACTTTCAAAATATGTCATGGCTGGCTGTGTTATAGTAACTCAAATAACACATGATAAGATTCAGGCCTTGGATAATAGGCAGCAAGCTACTATGATTCTTGACACAAGGGAACAAATGAGTGAGCCCTCTGTTCTCCTTGACTTTAAGACCTGAAGGTCTTTTCTAATTGAAATGCAAGGAGGAAGAGTGCAGGCAGAGAACAGTGGTCTAAGTGAGTTAAAGATGGCAATTTGAGTGTTTGAAATTTTTAATGCAGTGTACCAAAGAGGAAGTTTGAGTGTTACTGAACTGCTGAAATATTTAAGGCAGTGTACCAAAGAGGAAGGAACTAGGCAGAGAAGACACTTGGAAATCTATGTACATGTTTCCCTCAGACCTTTGCATGAGGACTGATTTGTGCATGCACAGAGTGAAGTTCAAAAAACCTTGAGGTTCAAAGAGCAGCTGTTGTGAAGCTGAGAAATAAATGGAGTGATGAAGATGACGCAGAGCTAGAAAACAGTGTAGTACAGCCCTGCCAAAGTCAAAAGTCAAATATTTGTTTGAGACTTCAGAAATGGCATCGTTTATGAGTAAAGAGGATGTTCTAGAATAACAACCATGCCCTAAAAGTACAGACAAAATGAAAATGTATCAAACCAAGAATAAAACCAGGACTTGCAAGATATTAACTACCTGACTGAATAAAATCCAACTCCCTTTAGAACAGTGGTTCTCAACCTTCCTAATGCTGCAAAAATGTCGTGGCATTAGGAAGGTTAGGAACCACTGCTTTAGAGGATAGTTTAGACTCCATTCAATGTTATACTAATAATGCTCAGCATACTGATTGCTAGACATGGAAGAAAACAGGAAAGCTTGAGCTACGGCCAAAAGAAAAAGTAACCTATAGAAACAGACCTTGAAATGACTTGGATATTGAAATTAATAAGCAAAAGTTTCAAAACAGCCATAAAAAAATCATAGAGAATTTAAAGAAAAAGATGAAGGCAATGAGTACACAAACAAAGCTCTCAGAAGAAGAATGTAAACTATAAAAATAACAAAATAGAAATTCTATAACCAAAAAGTGTAATATTTGAAAAAAAAATTGCTATATTGGCTTAAGGGAAGATTAAATACCACTGAAGGAAGTGTAAGTGAATGTGAAAAGAGATAAATAAAAATTATCCAATTTGTATAATACAGAGAAGATACAATAAAATACTTCCTAAGTGATGAGAGAAAAAAATACAAGGTATCCTAACACATATAAGGTTGGAGGGCTAGAAAGAGAGCAGTGGAAACATGGAGAACAAAAATGTTTGAAGAAACAATAGTTAAATATTTCCCAAATTTGATGAAAAATGTTAACTTAGAGATCCAAGAAACTCAGTCAATCCAAATTAGAATAAATTATAAGAAAAATAAAATAGGTAAGAGTCAAAATTTGAAAAACCAGAGACAAAGACAAAAAATTTTAAAAGGAACTAAGGAAAGACAGGGCATGTTGTGTTTAAAGAAATTAAAAAAGATTCTACTAACTTCTCATCTGAAAAAATGAAGGCTAGAAAACAATGAAAAACAATTTTCAAAGCGCTGAAAGACGACAGCTATCAAACCAGAATTCCATATACAGTGGAAAACTTTGAAATACATGAAGGAATATCTGAAAGAACCAATGAGAGGAAAGTCCCTAATTATAGTTGGAGGTTTGATAAAATCAGTAAAAAAAAAAAAAAAAAAAAAAAAATCAGCTTACATAATTGACATTTATCTGACACTAGATCAACTGTATTCTGTAGTTGTTTGACATAGTGTCGAACAGTTGCAAGAATACTCATTTTTTCAAGTAAACATAGAATGTTCACCATGATAAACCAACTGGGACCATAAAATAAGTCTCAATACATTTCAAAAGTCTGAAATTCTACAGATTACTATCAGGTTCAAACTATCTTGGCCCAAAAGATTTATATGGCACATTAATTGCTTTAAAGGTCCCCTTTCTTCATCTTTGTATCCACAGTCTTTTTTCAAGTCTTCTGACCAACAAGGAGTTTCCTATTTATGCACCTGTTCTCTAAGATCGCCTTCTAACTCTCACCAGTCAATAGAAAGCAGCAGCAGGGTCGATGTGTGGGTTCTGATGCTAGGCTTTAAGAAACCTTGTATGTTTTGGCTTATATTTTTGTCCTCTGTCATTGCCAGGAAAAAGACATCCTCAGTGTAGCCCATTGGTCCCAGATGAGATGAGAATCACGTGAGGCAAAGCAGAGTCATCTAAGTTTTCCCCATTAAGGTTGTCCTAGATCAGCCAACAGCCATCCAGCCCTAGACACGTGAGCAAGCCCAGCTAGGAGCAGCAGTTATCTAGCCAACTGGTAGCTGGCCATAGATATGAACAAGCCCACTCTAGAGCAGCTGAACCCTGCAGACTTGTGAGATAAATAAGGTTTTATTGTTTCTTGCCTTTGAGATTTTTTTTTTAAATGTAGCATTAATGTGTCAATAGATAACTGATAAAATCTGGCTCCTGCCTGTATCTCTGACTGAGAGAGTGAGCCACTACATGCCATAATGTTCCCCATGGCTCACTCTAACTCTACCTACATTCTTGCTATTTCTCAAACAGCCTGGCCCTGCTCCAGGGCCCTTGTTTCATCTGGAATGTTCTTCCTTTAGACCCCTGCATGAACAAGAGCTTTAGATTGGTTGGCAGCTCAACCCTAGCTGGCAGAGAAAAATGCAGTTAGTTCCCTCCTGCTGGGAGACAGTGGAGCCCTCTGCACTGTGAGTGAAGGGTGGCATGTATCACAGCAGGAAAAAGACCAGCTAGACAGTGGACTGACACCCACAGTTACTGGGTATAGGTGAAGACAAGGATTCCACCTTGACATAATCAAAGCAGGGGGTGAGGAATATGCTCTAGCCTCCTAAAATGAGAACATGCTTGATATTCTCAATAAAAATGGGAAGTTTTGTATTCAAGACTGACTGGCAGGCTACCTCACCAGGAAAAAACATGGAGGGTATAGTATAAGAGAACGGTGAGGATTAAATAGGCTCAGCCCATCACTGGTTTATTGTTTAGAGAACGTTACTTTAATACTTTGAACTCAAACTTCGTCATTTGTAAAATGGGGGTTGTAATTGTTATCCTGAATAGTTGAGGTTAAAATTAAATGTGATATATGTATGTTTGTGTATATATCACCTAATATATAAAAAACGCTCACTAAATTGTAGCTGCCATCTTCTGCCACGGCCTCTTCCTCATTATTACCCTGCTTTCTAGAATACATAGTTGTAGGGTCTACTGGTAAGATAAATATACGGAATTTAGTCCTGTGTACTAAAAAGTTAGTGGGGAGGGGATGTAATGTTGGATGTACATGTATAAGTCTTAAGTAACAGTAACAAAACTGTAGTCAATGTTGCTAAAAGGAAAAGCCAAGATATTTGCTTTGAAATATTTATTTTATTTTTCTCAAAATACCATTACTTACAATGGATTATAACAATGTAACTCTAAAAAAATTCCTCATCTGGGTCAGATCAATTCTGGGGCCTAGTATGCTATTTGTGAAATATTTGTGGGGGTGTAGCATGGAATTTACATTCTCTGAGACCAGCTCTAATGGTATAGGGGCAATGAATGAAGCCAGGATGAAAAAATGTTGATAATTGTTAAATTTTGGGGGGTGGGCATATGGGATTCATTATTCAGTTCTCTATTAGTGTATTAGAAATACTCAAAACTATTCACAGAGGAAAATTAAATTTTATGTAATGGCCTGAATGACCCCGGCATCTGTTAATGAGTGTCTTTTCCTCATGAACTTACTTATACATATCTCTAACCCTTGTAACTCTGAGTGACCCTGAGTAAGAAGTATCAGTTGTGTAGAAGAACAAATATTTTTATTCTTCACCAGGGCCCTCTTCCAGGTTTCAAAGGTATTCCAGGTTATGGTTTTCTGGGAGCTGGCAAACAACTCTTTGTTCACCTTTTGTATTTTTACCGATTCTTTGTCGGACCCTTTCTTAGCCCTAGTCTTTCTGATGGAGAAGCCCTAATCCTTTTAATCCCCGTTCTCTGGCAGCAGGTCTCCTGCTCGGTTATAGAAGTTGCCCTTGCCTAGACCTTTCTCAGCTCTGCTCTGACTTCCTGGAGCTGCAGTGACCAGAACTGATCCACTCAGGTTCAACACACATATAAAGGACAACTAGAAACAGAATGTCAATGAAAGGACTACTGGAAACAAAAGGAAATTGGAATTTAACAGTAACAGAAATCATAGAGAAAGAAGCATCAGGGGTGGAGGGAGGGTGATGGGTCGGGCCACATCTATGGTGCATATTTTTATCTATAATAAAATAAATAAATAAATAAATAAAAAAAGATTCAAGTAAATATGAAAAAAAAATGGAATTACATTAGAAAAGATGAAAATTAGTTTCATTGTAACAGTTGGCAGGGTGGAGTTGGGAAAGAATATTTTTTTCAAGAGGTCTAATTCTATTACTTCCAAGTGCCAAACCACCAAGAGTGCCCATCATATTAGAATAAAATCAAACTTACCGCTGTGGCCAATGGTCTAGCCCTTGTTCACTTCTCCCACCTCAGCTCCACCCACTCTCACCCAGCTTAACTGGCCCCAGCCACCCCAGCCTTCCTGCCGCTCTCAGGTCTTTCTCTAACCCTCTGGGACTCTGGGGCCTCCATCCTTGCTGTAGCCTCTGCCCCAGATCTCACATGGCTTGATTTTGCTTATCATGCAGCCTCTGGTCAAATGCCACTTCCCCAGAGAGGCCTTCCCTGACCAGCCCAGAGCCCCCCTGCCTGCTTTATTGTGATCCTGCTCTGAATTTACAGCACGTGCTTTACCTTTTTCTTACCATGTACCCCTTTAGAGTAAAAGGGAGAAGACTTTGCATTGGTAACTGATGAATCCTCCTCACATCTAGATTAGTGCCTTACAGGGGTGGGTGCCAGTAATTAGTCGTATGGATGAATGAAAACATTAATAGACATGTCTCAGTTAAGAGGGGATGTTCTGGGCCCAAATTTTCTGGGTTCAAATCCTACCTCTGCTTTCAACAGGCTCTTGGGAAAATTATTTAACTTCTCTGTATACAATTTTCTTATTTGTTAGATGGGAATAATAATAGTACCAACTCAGGGTTATCTTGAAAATTAAGTGAGTAATGGCTCACGTCTGTAATCTTAGCACTCTGGGAGGCTGAGGCCGGTGGATTGCCCTGAGCTCACAGGTTTGAGACCAATGTGAGTCAGAGCAAGGCCCCATCTCAAAAAATAGTTGGGCATTGTGGTGGGGCCTGTAATCCCAGTTACTCTGAAGGCTGAGACAAGAGAATCACTTGAGGCCAAGAGCTTGAGGTTGAGCAACAAAGTGAGACTCTTTCTCAAAAAAAAAAAAAAAAAAAAAAAAAAAAAATTAAGTGAGTTAACACACACAATGCTTAGGACAGTGTTAAGAACAATAGTTAGTGCCTAACAAATAGTGGGATGACTGTGATAAAATGACAAAAGGGAAAAAGAAGCAATACTGTCAGACTTTTTTGAGTAGCAGGAATTCTCTATTAAAAGATTGAAGGGGAGTGTGGTGCTCCAACGATTCTCACCTACTCTGTAAAGTTGTGCTTCCAAGGGTATGGGATCAAGTACAAGGATCACTCCCTATTGTGCATGAAGGTATCTGAAGGTCTTTTTCCTCAAATTAAAGAGACATAATATTCACAACTACGGTATCTTCCTTTTCTCAAAGTAACACATTTGCATGGAGTATTTGAAGTTTTATAGCTACATATGGAGCATGCTTTCTAAAACTTCTATGCCTGGCTCAAGTTAAGAGGGTAATCATCAGAGAAATGCAAACCAAAACTTCTCTGAGATACCATCCAACTCCAGTAAGAGTAGTCCACATCACAAAATCCCAAAGATGTTGGCGTGGATGTGGAGAAAAGGGAACACTTTTGCACTGCTGGTGGGAATGCAAGCTAATACGTTCCTTCTGGAAGGCAGTTTGGAGTACTCTCAGGGATCTAAATGTAGACCTGCCATTCAATCCTGCAATTCCTCTACTAGGTGTATATCCAAAGGACCAAAAATCATTTGGCAATAAAGATATTTGTACCAGATTGTTCATTGGCTATCTCATTTAGTAAAAACTCATTCATCTGAACAAAGGGCACATGCACTGTCCTGTGTGCACACTGACCTTCAATAAAGAGTTAGGCCTTGAAAAGTAGAAGATGGTAAAGTATAGGATTCAAACCCAACACCATCTCACTCTTTTTTTGTAGAAAAGGAGGGCTTTATTCTTGCATATCATGTATGACCCATATTCAGGGGTAGAAACGAATGCTTACATGTCTTACAATTAGGTCCTGTACCCCAGAAGGTGAGGCAGGGTCACCAAGACACTCAGATGCACAGCAGTCCACACTTGAGATCATCTCACTCTTAATTTCCATGCCCTCCTAACTATTCTGTGCTATTTTATTATTAAATATGCAGATCTCAAAAGAAATTCACAATTTATGCCTCCTTGTGCCTTTGTTGTTGCAATTAGAGTCAAATTGCTGCTATGAAGATTCTATTGCATGCAGGTAATAATTTGTTTACAGTTTAATCTCTCTCACTGGTTCTGAGCTCTCCACAGCAGGGAGCATGTCCCTGAAATCTTTACATTCCTAGTGCTTTGGCTCAAAATCGGTACATGAATGCAGGAACAAAATATCTGTTCCTGTAGAATTCTTAGGACTCAAAGAAATTTAGAAAGGTACCCTAGTCAGAAAAAGTAAACTCTCTAATATTTTACTGTCTAGAAAGAGAGTGGTTTATAAATACACCACTAAGCTTCACAATCATAAGGAAAATAGTGGTTTGATAATTCATTCAGGCAGAAGACGTTTCTTGCGTGTCCACTATGGGCCGGGCACACAGGGGGGTGAAGTACATGCCTGGAGCGTATATCTCCGAGAGAGAGAAAATATACAACGGCTGTGAATACAGGCCCTGGGAAAAGAAAAAAGTAGAGGAGGGTGAGGAGGGGCAGAAGGGGGCTACTGTTGCACAGAGGTGATCAGGGAAGGCTTCTAGCAAGGATTTGAGAAGGTGAGGGAGCAGCCACTTCAAATGTCCTAGGGAGGGCGATTCCTGGCATGTTCTGGCAACAGCAAGGAAGCTGCTATGGTAGCAGCAGGTTGAGGGAGAAGGGCAGACAGGAATAGGACCGGAGCACTCAGGACTCGCTGTTGTCAGTTCTTGCACTTGCACTCTGGATTAAATGGGAAATTAGTGAAACATTTTGAGCTAAGACTAATGTGTCTTAGCAGGATCATCTGTCTGCTGGTTTAGGAACAGGTAGGACAGCCAAGCTAGGAGTGGGAGGAACAACTGGCAGGCTATTGTGACTCAGGCGAGAGGTGATAAAGGCACAGACCAGGATGTCTGCAGCAGAGCCCGTGAGTTCTGGTTAGACTCTAGATACATTTTGAAGATTGAACAAACAGGATTTGACAGATTGGATGTGGTATGTGAGAAAAAGAAAAACATCTCCAGGATGACTTCATTGTTTTTGGCATGGGGATATGGAGACTATTTATTAATTAGCCCCAAACAGTTTGTACACCCACAGAATGAGATATTCAGAGAGGAACTCTGTCCATTCCAGACCAACAGCAAGGACAACTTACTCTGAAGGGGACCTGACAGATAAGTAGGTTGTCTCTGCTGTTTACTGATGAAAGCAGAAACCTGTCTCTGTTTTCATCCACAGCCCTTGGCTTGCGGCAGCCATTTGAGCTCCAAAGTTAACCTATGCTTTGGGCTGACCTCCTTGTGCTAGAAGAGAGGCATTTCCACTTGTTTAAGGATATACTTGCACTCAACTCAGTATTTTAGAATTTCAGTGTTCATACTTCCGCATGAATATTTTACCTACCAACTCCATCAAATCTAGCCTTTATCAGTCAACCTCACTTGGCTACAGTAAATATAAATAAAGGAACAACATGAACTCCAAGAAGTTTCTAAATTTCAAAGCTGCAGGTAAGATACATAGAAAAGTATTTTTGTTTTGATTTAATTAAATATTCTGACAAATGCTTAGAAGGAAAAGGTTTTTTGAGTGCTATATAAACCCCAGGGGAAAATAAACATAGAAGATCAATTTATTTTGAAAATTTTGTTTTCACAGAATGCATATGACACATGTGAGTTCTTATTATTCCTTTTTATCGTTATTGACAAGTAGCAATTCTGTGAGCCTCGAGGCCTAAAATTTCTAAATCGCACATCAGTATCAGGACCAGCATGTCCTTTTCGGCGTTAGCACTGCTTATTTTTGCGCCTTCACTCTATGTCTCATGAACAATGTATTAGTAATGCCTACATTAATCAGCCTAGGATGAGTAAGATAGAGTCTTTCCATCTGAGGAATAAAATGTGTTGTTTCTCAATAGTCACAAGGCGTTCATGTTGGTGTGATAGAAAATTTTAAAACTTACCCACAATTTACCATCTGCTCCTGTTTTTATCTCGTCTGTTTGACCATGTTCCTTCTATTAATTGTTCTGCAAATACAATTAATTAACGCTCATACTGTTTTTCTAACTAGATGAAATCATAAAACTAAAGATCTAGTGGAGGAACATGAGTACTGATTAATTTAAGGAGGTCTTTTCGCCAAATAAAACATTTTAGATTGTGCAAAGAAAAATGAATACTAAAGCACTTCTCCAAGCATCTCCCTCTCTCACGCAAAAATTTGAGAGGCTCCTATCGTCTGCACCATCCAGTATGGTACACATGTAAATACGTTCAATGTAAATAAAATTAAAACTTGAGTTGCTCAGTTGAATTATTCACATTTTAAATGCTCAAGAGCCCCCTACCCGTAGTGGCTACCGTGTTAGACAGTACAGATACAGAACATTTCCATCATCACAGAGAGTTCTATTGAAACTGGCATATGGGATACATTGCAAATTTCACAATGCGGAGGTCTAGGCCCTCCATGATATCATTCCAGTTTACCTCATAAGGTCTTAAAAACCTTTTTCTATCCTAATGATTGTGACTGTGTAAAACCAGTGACCAGGGACAGCTGGATGGAAAGGACATCTGTACCAACTATGAGGGATTAGTAGACACTCTTCTATTTGTTTACTTGATTTACATTGCATCTTCTTTGTATAAAAGAGGTACATCTTCTACCTCACCAGGTACATCTTCTGTAAGATATATGTAGCCTGTGACTCCTGTACATTTTTTCTTTTTATTGTTGGGGATTCATTGAGGGTACAATAAACCAGGTTACACTGATTGCATTTGTTAGGCAAAGTCCCTCTTGCAATCGTGTCTTGCCCCCAAAAGCTGTGGCACACACCAAGGCCCCACCTGCTCCCTCCTTCCTTCTCTCTGCTCTTCCTTTCCCCACCCCTCCCTCCTTCATGTCTCCTGTACATTTTTTTCTGAGCCCTTACTTGATTCCCTCAGCTTATAATTAGTTTCCTCTGTTTCCACTTAGGGAAATATCCCCATCCCTTCAAGG
>CAUYPK010088860.1:0-17159 GCA_963574355.1 Loris lydekkerianus
TCTTTCTCTTATTAATTGTGCTCAAAGTTGCTTTTTCTTTGCATTGTTAAAAATTTGTAAATGTCTTAGCAAAATAACCAGGAAAATGCCAGGAAGGCTATGTTAACCAGTGTGATGAAAATGTGTCAAACAATCTATGAACCAAGTGTAGGGTGCCCCATGATCACATTAATATACACAGCTATGATTTATAATTAAAAAAAAAAATTTTGGAGGAACCATATTATTTAGAGTGGGACCAAATGAGAAGCCCCTTACCCAGTTAAGGAAGAGTAGCAACAGAAAACTGCACCCACATTGGCTTTGTCCAGATCTGAGCTCACATAGCTGTTGACCTTGATCTGATTCATTAGGCAATGTGGATCACTGATTGTAGCACCATACTTGTTTTATGGGTTATGCTCATGAGGGGAGTAGAAAATGAGGTTGAGTGAAAGATAGCCCAAGATTATGCTGGCTTAGAACTGTTTTTTTTCAATTCAACAAGCACAGCAGAAAACCTTGGCCAGAACTTCTTTTGGATTCAAATAAAGCTATAAAATGGTAGTTATGTACATTGAAATGAATGAATGTCTGTAAATTTGTATGCATTTTAAATATCATTCTTTCTAGGGTTCCCTGAAGGGATGAAACAGAAACTCTGTTGGTGATGCTGTATGTTAGAGCAATCACCCAAAGCCCCTGAATTAGAAAGCCACTTCACAAAACCGGAACTAATATAGCAGCTTTGTAACATCTTGCAGTTTCTGTTCCCATTTTTTTTTTCTAATTTTTATGTCACAGATTTGAAAGCACACAATTAACGTATTCAAAACGTGAAAAAAACTAATTACAGATTTCTCACTAATTTAATTGTGTACAGACCAAGCCATGTGTGCGTTTGTATGGGTTTGTTTTCTTTATCTGGTTGGTTTGGTGTGCTTTATATAAATTGACACTCTCCATTATTTCCTGTCTTCAGGGTGACAGCACACTTCGTTGTTCTTCTGGAACCCTGTATCTTAGTGTTTTGACAGACAGTGGGGTAGTCAGGGCAGCATCACGAAGCAAGCCTGTTTAATGGAAGCTTTTCCTGTTTGAAGACAGAGGACAGTCTTGTGGGAAATAAGCCAATGGCCTTGGGTAAGTGCCATGTATCTCTTCACAAATGAAATGATTATCTCAAGTGGCCAGTGTCACTTCTGACATGGGAGGATGGCCTACAGAAGTGATATTTCCATGTAGACCTGGAGTCCAGCTGGTGGCTAGATTGTTGTGCTGGCTTAGCTACAATAACAGATTCTTTTTCTTTGTTTTTCCTCATGATAATACTGTTCTTTTTTTTCCTTTTTTCACATATACAGAGATTAGAAATATCAATGTTTCACTTAATTTCATGGCTACGTTCATCAATGCAAAGGTCAACTCTGAATATTTTACTCTGTCAATAGCATTTGGAAAAGTAACTCCCCCCTTATGCTCTTAGCACCTTCTGGGACACAGATGCCTCTTGCCCCTTCCTCCTGATGACTGCTCTCCATGGGCCCCTCTGACAGTTCATCTGCCTCTCGAACTCCAGAGCTGCAGAGCGTCCTGGACTCACCCCACTCATGCCTTCTCTTCTTGGTCTGTGCTTACTCCCTGTCGGCTTCATTTTATCCTGTGGTTTTTAATCTCTCCTAAAGCTCGCGATTCCTAAATGCACATCTTTAGCCCATGCTTCTCCCTGGACTCCATCCTGCGTCTCTAAGAGCCTCATTTGAGTTCTCTGCCATCTTTTCTGTCTTTGTAAGTGGCCACTGAGACCTCTAGTCCCTCCACCCACAACTTTTGCCTGCATGCCTCTTTTTCTCTCACCCCCACTCTAATCCTCCAGTAAATCTTTTGAGCTCTTCCTTCAAAATATGTTTTAAAAAATCTGAACATTTCTCATCACTTCTGTGACTTCCAGAATGGTGTCCTACTTTTGCTGGGGTGCTTCTGGTGGCCTCCCAATTGCCAGAACGATGCTGTTGACATGGAGCAAACCATGTCCCCTTTCTAAGCCCCGCAGGGCCTGGCCTCTCGTTCACCACGGGCTTCTTCCTGCAGCATCCGCACTGCTCGGCCTTCACCTCCTTCAGGTCGTCGCGGCCTCGCACCTTTCAGAGACCTCTTCAACCATTCCAAGTAAAACATCAAGTCTCCCCCACACATGATCACCCCCCTTACTCTTACATTTTTATCATTTGCACCACCTGCACTTTTATATGCATATTTATGTGTTGAGTTGATACTGTTTTCCTTACTCATCATTCAAAGCTTCCCTGGGCAGAGATTTGCTGTTTTGCTCCCTACATCCTCCACAGAACCTAAGAGGTACACCTAATATAGTGGTCCTAAATAATGATTTGTTGAATATGCTAAATCATATGAAATAATATGAACTTAACACCATGCAAATAAACAAATGAGATGATTTGCAAAGTGTCAGGGTGGCCAGGTTTATGTAGTTGCTTTATTTTTGGGCAGGGAGAGGGGAGAGATTTTAAGTCACTCCAGTGTGTGGCTGCTGCTGAGGAGCCTGCCTGCAAACTCACTTTGGGAAGGAGCCTCTGTACGTGAGGGCAGATTACAAGTCCCCCACCCCTCCTGATGGATGTTCTGGCAAATTATCCTCTACAAGCATCCAGGCTGGGAATTTCAGTTTTCATGTCCAAGTAATCAACCTGAACTAATTTGAAGCATTTCTTTGTAGCTAAACCTGGGAGGGAGCTATGGCCATATGATTAAATTCTCAAATCGAATGAAAACTTCTACTGGATCTAGCATAAAAAAATTATAGAGTTGATGACAAGTATTTCCTTTGCATTTTCCCAGAGATTTACTTTTATTTTAGTGATTCCTTGTGGCTCATATTATATCTAAACTAGTCATAATATAGAATGGGGTGAATTATTCTTATAAGTACTTTAAAGAAGAAATGAACTGTGCATATTATCATAAAATTATATTTAGAGATTTGAAGGGCATATATAAAAGATATTCTTATTGACTTGTGAAACATCTTATTCCTTTAATTTGGACATGAAAAAATATATACAATCATGTTATTGCACATGTGCTTCTATATTTAGTCCTAAACAAAGATTTTCTCACCTTTGGAAGAGAACAGATGTTCTTTTATGAAATTTTCAGAACAGGTAGCTAAGTGCCTCAAAAAGGAAATTTATACAGGCCAAGGCCACAACAGGAAAGTGACACTTCCTGCCACCTTTCCTTTCCTTTCTTTACCTCCCCATTCCTTCCCAAACCTCTTCTTACTACCACAACTATGACATAGCCAATTTTTTTAATGAACAGCCACAGGTCATTATCATGGCTAACGATTAACTAGGATGAATGCTAATACAGTCACACTGGAGAGGCAAGAGCTCTTCCTGACACTTTACTTTGCTGTCTGGGCTAAAGATGATCAAACCACCATTCTCCTAAATGGACAATTATGAGTCAGAGATTTCAGCCAAGTAGAAACTTTCTGACCAGAGTGTGGGGAATGTAAATGTCAGAAAGTCAAAGCACAAGGATGATAAAAAAAAACTGTGTGCTGAATTTAATTAACTGTTGACCATGACTAGACTCCATCAATCTGGACTTGTCTGCTGGATCAGCTGCTATTTCTATCAGCTATTCTTGGTTTTATAACATTTGTGTTATGGGAAATTAGAGAAATTTCTACAATGCTTTTGATTTCTCCCCCTTGTAAACAAAGTACAGTTTTCTGAGGAGACAAGGGTCTCTTGTTGCCTGCTACTGTTGGCTGCCTTTTTCCTAGACCCTTCGCCTGCATCAAGAATCTCTCCACTTTCCCATCACAACAGCGGTTTGTTTCCATCTCTGAACTTGTTCCATTGTGTATTGTCTGATCTCCTATATGTTCCTTTTAGAGTTTAGGGGTGGGGGTTGGCAAAGGGGATGCTGGCATGCTATGCTAAAGACCTTTGCAGAGTTAACCTAGATTAAATGAATATATTAAACCAAACCGGATTTAAGCAGCCTTGAATGGGAAATTGTTTCTCTTTGTAATCAACACTTGAGTTGTAATTGATAGGATACATCTGAAAGGAATGTTGAATTTTTTAAAATTCCAACAACAGAACTATGTGTTTCCTTTATGTACAGGACTCTCTTTGAAGCTGCAACTGCTCTGAGGCCAGAGGGGCTGACATGGAGGTGCAGCACACATTGACCTTTGAAGCAGAAAATCTCAACTTTGCAAGAACAAATCTTGGTTCAAAAAAAATTCTGAGTTCCTATTCTGGTTCTTTTGTTTCTTCTTTGTTTCTGTCTCTGGCTTTGCTGATTTTGACAGTCCAAGGGGATCTGAGAGAAGCTCTGGCTTTGGCGAAGGCCGGAAAGAGATGTTGTTCTGGTATTAAAATTTTCAATGAAAGTTTGAGATCCAGTTGAAACCAGAACCATAATTTTTGCAGAATTAATGCAAGTATTTATGTGATGTGTCTGTTTATGTGGATTGGCAAATACTATTTTATAGTCTTTGCTTTGATTTTACAGTGTATTCGCTATGTTGCATCACCCAGTTTTTTCCTATTTTTTTCCAGAAATTAATTCATCAAGAAATATAAGCCCATGCATATTGTTTGCACTGAAGACATTATGTCAATTATCAACGTTCTGAAAAAGGAAACTGTCATTTACTTAATTTATATTATATAGAGGCCACAAACCGCAATGCATATAATTTCCTTTAATCTTCACAGGAAATGTATGAGTGAACTGTTTAAAAATAAAAATGTTTATGATGTTAGAGATATAAGAATCTTCTATAGCATCACACACATGATAAGTAGCAAAGAGGGATTTAAACAAGGTCTGGTTTCAAAATGAACCTTCATGCCATGCACTCTTACTTTAAATACTATTTTAGCATTCAGCATCTTGCACCCTTTTGCCTTTCATAAAAAGAAGGCTCATTTCATATTAATAAGATTGGCATATTCAATGCAAAGCATTTATTGAGCCTCTTCTAGACACAGGCAGTAGAATAGGCATCCAATACAAACATGGTGGGAGCATTATTCTGATTCTCAGGGAAGACACCAGAATGTGCCCATAGGTTAAGCCAAACGCAGACAGTAAAGTCTCATTATAACACATTGCTAATTCTTCTTTTTCTATTTAATTTAATTTAATTTAATTTAATTTAATTTAATGTAATTTAATTATTTTAAAGATTTTATCAAAGTTCTACCTATACACCTAGAAAGTTAATATAAAGCAAAACAAAAATGTTTTCCTTCTCTTTCTCATGTCCTATTTATTACATGCAATCACTTTTGTCTTTAAAGCTGCTTTATTTTTGTTTTACATATTAAGGTTGAATTCCTATTAATTAATTAATTAATTAATTTTTGAGACAGAGTCTTACTGTGTTATCCTGGGTAGAATATCCTGACATCGTAGTTCACAGCAACCTGAAACTCCTAGGTTCAAGCAATCTTCAGTCTCCCTAATAGCTGGCATGCACCATGATGCTTGGTTAGTTTTTCTATTTTAGTAGAAACAGAGTCTCGCTCTTGCTCAGGCTGGTCTCAAATTCCTGAACTAGGGTGATACACCTGTCTCAGCCTCCCTGAGTGGTAGGTTTCGGTGTGAGCCACAGCACATGGCCAAATTCCTATTTCTTAATGACTTATTTATGGATTTTAAGTTTTCCTATCTTCTTTATACACTCAGCTCCACTCCAAACACACATATGTACACATGGAAATACACATACACACTTCTACTTCCAATATTCCTATTTAATTCATGACAACTTTGGACTAAATTGGAAATTTTTGTTCACAATTTATAGTTAGGTGAGTTTTGTTCCTGGATGAGGCATGGTATTGTTTGAATTTATGTCTCCTTTGTTCATTTTATTTACTTAGAATTAATAGTGCCTTTTTAAAGATTCTGATTGGCTTTCCAAGTACCTATCAACAAGTTTTCCCCTTTAGTCCTGTCAATCCACTTGAACATCAGGCAATCTAATAGTCCCAGCTTTGCTCTTGGTGACATTCCCTTCAGAAACACATGTCCCTGGCTGGAGCTGTGTTGGCTACTCCATGAGCTGAGGCCTGGCTAGCATCTCAGACCTTCCTCCATTGTTCTGGAGAGTGCCCTGGTTCCTTGCCTTTCCCTGACATCTCCTTTAATCTCTGACATGGATGTCATTATCCACAGTGTGAGAATCACCCAAGGATTGATTGTGTCTCTGGGGAAGCTGCTTGAGCAATCCATTATCTCAGTTCCCCTTTAACTCAGCTCCATGCCTTGGTGCTAGTCCACCACCCCATGTGCAGGATTCTGGCTCCACTTCTACAAAGAGGACACCTATCAGGAGCAGGGCAGAGGGTGGTCCCCTACTGTACATTCTGATGTCCTCCCCTAAGGACCAGGATTATTGTGATCCTTAGGGAAGACACCAGAATGTGCCTATAGGTTAAGCCAAACCGGGCAGCCTGCTTCCCATTCTTCCCACCTTGGGAAATAACTGGTGCTGCTTTTTCTGAGGCTTTCCAGAGGAAGTCTGTGATGCACATCAGTTTGCTTTTGTGTTTGTTTTGTTTTAAAATAGACTTTATTCCTTAGAACAATTTTAGATTCACAGCAAAACTAAGTGAGCAGTGCAAAGATTTCCCATATCTTCCTGTTCTCCTGCATGTGCCCAGCCTCCTCCATCACCATCAAAGTGGTACCTTCATGACAATCCACAACCTATATGAAGACATCATTATCACTCAAAGTCCACAGCTGACGTTAGAGTTCACACTTGGTACTCTGGATTCTACAGGTTTGAGTAAATATTTAATGGCATGTAGCCACCACTGCAGTATAACATAGAGCAATTTAACTGTCTTAAAGTTCCTCTATGTTCTGCCTAGTCATCGCTCTTGCTGTTTGTTTTAACTCCTCCTCTACCCAACTTCCTCCACAGTGCTGTCTGCAGTCCCTTGTTTATCAGGTTTCAGTGCTCCATGGTTTTGGTGGCCTCTCCTCTGGCTGTAACTCTTCTCCAGTTTCCTTTTGCTGCTATGGAAACAAATTGGAAGTCAGTCCCTGTCTAAGAAATTGATTTATTGTTAAGGGGCACCTGAGAACTTCCTGGGGTGATGAAATTCTCTATGACATTCTTTATCTTATTTTGGGTGGTTTGATGTAAAAACACATCAAACTTCAAATGCATTCACTTTTAATGTAAATAATACCTCAATAAAGTTGATTTAAAGATAAAAAGCTAGCTTAAAGACAAAAGCAACACCTTACTTGTTGCATAAAAGAGAACTAAGGTTTTGATCTCCTTTTTCCTATATTGCTATTGAAGCTTTGTACGGTAGATTTACTATTTCTTTGTTAAGATTTATAAAAAACTAAGACCCAAACAGATTAAATACCACACCTAAGGTCAAAATGAATCTGCAGAGTGGTTAAATGATGTTCTGCATATATAAAGGGGGGGGGGGAAACCCCAAAACCACTGGTACTCAGGCCTCTTGCTTTTGCAAATTCAGAATTCAAGCAGGGGAGGCTGCTTTATAGAGCTTGGAATTGTGAATAAAACATGAATAACTTTGAATCTTAACAAATAACAGTCTAATGAGAAAGGCATTAAGGAACCTTGAGATATCCAAGAGCTCAGAAGACATTACAATGACATATTCCTCTCTATAAATATATCGATGGTAATATTTTTCAAAACTCTTCCTTAATAACAAACTTACAAATGAAAAATTATTCTATGAAAAGTAAGTAAGCCATCTCAAAAAGAGATAGTTAGCTATCTTTTACTTTTTGATGGGAAAACGCAGCAATACATTTGAGATAGTTTTGCCCCTCTTCCTCCACAAAACCCCAAACACTGGCATCTGCTGAAGCCTTGCCACCTATCCCCCACTTAATAGAAGTACAGGGAACGCAGGGAGGTAGAAGTACACTTACCTCTACATGTGCAAGAAAGCAAAATCCAGATTCTAGGCAACTCCACAGGACAAAGATCCTTGATTTGAATAATCACAAGGCAAAAAAGGAGAAAAAGGGCAAAACTATAAGTTCAAAGTGATTAAAAGACAAAAAAAAAAAAAAGAGGAATTTATATAGGGTGGTTGAAAAAAATTAAAGCATGTCAAATGGCTACCTACAATAAGATATGGAAATCAGGCAAACTATACTCAGGAAAATTTATGGTGTTAAATACCTTGGAATGGAATTTATATATATATATATATTATATATATAAAAATCCAACTTAAACATTTGCTCAGAAAGTCAAATAAGAGATTTTGAAATAAAACCAAGAAAACGAGAATGAAGAATATAATAAACATAATAATGGGAAATAAGTACATTACAAGAGAGTTAACCCTAATAAACTATTAGCCAATGCAGGAATGCTTTTCTTTCATTAAAAACAAGAATATCAAAAGCAAAATAGATAAGATGCTAGAACATTAACGCAAATTCAATGGCAATTATATATAATTTGCCATATAGACATAATTTCATATAGCCGAGCATTATGGCGTGAGCCTGTAGTCCCAGCTACTTGGGAGGCTGAGGTAAGAGAATCGCTTGAGCCCAAGAGTGAGGTGGCTGTGAACTGTGATGCCCAGGGAAACAGCTTCTGTCTCAAAAAATAATAATAATTTCATAAATATACATATTATTACAGTATATTAAAAATATTTTATTGAAAAAGCCTTTTCTTAAAATCAGTGAGAAACTACAGAAAGTTTTTGAAGATTCACATCTACTAATGTTTCCATGGTCAAGATCTAAAAATACCTTTCCCTAAATATTGATAATGATCAAAATCAGATCATTCCCAGCTAAGTAACTTAGTGTAGAGAATGATTAACTTTAATTTTTTTTTTTTTTTTTGGCCAGGGCTGGGTTTGAACCCACTACCTCTGGCATATGGGGCTGGCACCCTACTCCTTTGAGCCACAGATGCCACTGTAACTTTAAAAAAACTTTTTTTTTGTAACTTTTAAAATTTATAAAATTATCTAAATTACCTTATAGGTTACTATAAGAAAGAAAAAATCCTCATAAAGACATCTCTTTTTTAAGAAGGCAAGTAAACTTTATCAAATATTTTACAGGATGGACATAAAGTTCATGTGCAACTTAAAATAGTTGTAACTTTAGGGGTAGGGGAATTGGAAGGGGGTAGGGAGGAGGAAGCATGCAGGAGGAGGGAGAACACGAGGTGGGATCTCACCTAATATGCACATAGTGCAGGTGATAACACACCCCCTGGGTGAGGGGCTCTTCTATAAATGGAACTGTACTCTGAAAGGGAGAACAATGTAACCTAAATATCGTACCCTTATATTAATTTCTATGAAGTTCAAGAAAAATTTACAGAGAGGTAGCCAACACATAAAAAATAAAATATAATAGTTGTAACTTTAAATTGCACATGACCTTTATGTCCACTCTGTATAAGAGATCATAAAACCCCAATCACTGACAATATTTGCTTTTACTTATTTGTGGTTTGTATCAGGCACTGAATTAAGCAGTCTAATGAACTATTATTTTCATTTTGCAGATAAAGAGACTCAGGGCATATGGTTCAAATAACTTTGCTCATGATAACATTGTTAACACGTTGCATATGGGAATATTAATCTTTTGAGTACAAAGCTGTATGCTTGCACCGCTCTATTAGCTTCCCATAAGAGAATTTACAGAAATCTAAATAAAGTATCAGAAAATTAAATATAATCATAAATTAGAAAAGTCATCCACCATGACCAATTGTATTATATTAGGAATGGCAGGATAGTGTTTAATACCGTTGTTGATTTCAGAATAAATATATACCAGAAAATAGGACAGAAAATAAATACATACCAGAAAATAAGAAACTGTTTTAATGTTATGTCTATCTCATAACACAGAGTATGCAAACATAACAGTAAGATGCCATCAGAATTTCCATTGATCTATACATTTACAAATGCACCACATGACCAATCAACATTGTTCTGGACTTTTTGGTTAATGCAATAAATAAGACATGAACTAGAAAAAGGAAATATAACTTATAGTTCAATAGACAACTTGCATTACTTAAACTTGCACAATTGCTTACACAATCAATGCAAGAGAATTAACTGGAAAAGAACCTAGAAATAAGTCTGAGTATTCAACAAAGCAAATACATATTAACACATGAATAAAAGTTTTCATAAATCATCCATAATGTTGGATGACACAGAGATGGGGAAATATTTCAATTATGATAGCAATTGAAAACTAGAACAAACAAAAACAAATAAAATTTAAAAATTTTACTAGTAATCTTCCTAAGGAAAATTGTATTGGAAATATACAAAGAAACCACAGGAAGAAACTTAACAGTGAATTTCAGAAAACAGGAAAATGTGCTATTACGACACCCTTGAGTGAGTAAACAATATTACAAATGTTTATTCATTCTAAATTAATTTATAGTTTTAATACAATTAGTAACCATGGAATGAAAGAAAAAAGGTTTAACAAGTATGTTGAGAGTGAGGGCTTGCTAAAAGTTATAAAATACTATTTAGAAAAGAATTAGAATTAAAGGGAGAATGAAGAAGAATAAGAACATGGGTAGTTAAGCTACAGGATATACAACAATATTTCAATTTAAACATTGTGTTTTTTGTTGCTATCTAGCTTCAACTCACGGGCAAATTGGAAAAAGCAGTGCTTTCACACTACGTGTGTGTGTGTGCGCATGCACGCATGTGTCTGTGTGCATGAATGTGAGCTGATAAAAATAACATATTAAACCAATGGGAATATTAGGAAGATTATTATCTGAAGTATTTAGAGAAACTTAATTTTAATTCTTATGTCATATACCAGAACAAAAACACATAAAGTAAAACACTAAATCATTAATATATTGTGGTACTGAAATAACAGTTGAAAAAAATCAATGTTTTATTTAACATACATAGTCAAAAGATCAAAATTATTAGAGCTAAGAAAATAATTTTCTGCATACATGCTAGATAAAGTATTAAAAGATATCATAAGTTTTTATCAACAACAACACAAAAACTTAAATAAAGTACTAATAAAAATGAACTAAGGTCAATGTGCAAATTTTATACAAGTGGCAAATTAATACAAAATCCAATAACATGTAACTGATTTGTAATAAACAGCATGGAAACTACACACATGAAATATTTTAACCTGTGAAATAAGAAACAAGTAAAATATAACCAATTTATGATCTATAGAGTTTAAAGTTACCATGGCTGATACCTTGATAAAACCTTTCTAGAAATGCATTTTAAAATTTTTAAATGTTTTTAATTTTCATCCCAATAATTAAATTGGGATTCAAGGTTATAATTGAAGATCTGGTCTAGGATCAAGTACAAGAATGGCAATGTCAAAAATTTGGTATAGGAAAAAAAATGTGAGCCAGAGGAATGAAGAGAAAGAGGAAGAATTAGCAAACTGCAAGTTAAAGAAAGTTCACAGAAAAAAAGAGAGTGGCAAAGTCAAAGGTAGATATTAATAGTACAAATATTTGGAATTATACAAGTGTTTTCAAAAGCATGGAAAAATTATTAGTAATATATCCCAAAGATGTTATATTATGCATATTATGCAACATTAAGAATATTTGATGAATTTGGAAAATACTCACAATACATAAAGCATGCAGGTAAAACTTTTATACATTATACATATACATGTAATTTTTGGTACATAACAGAAATATGTAAATGTTTATATATTCATGATTTGTGTATTAGGTAATTGGTATCTTATCAAAGATAGTTTCTATAATTTTCTCTTTTTTATCATGTATGAGTCTTCATTAATAGTTTTAAAAATTATTAATTTAATGGTTATAGCACATATTGTGTATCTACATTTTTATGTGAGTACAGATAAATAGATAAAGAAAAAATACTTAATTACTATTCCAAATGTAAGAGTTGCTCTATTCTTGAGTCTCACTTTGTCGCCCTCGGTAGAGTTGTTCTATTCTGGATAGTAATGTGTTGACTTTAATTCTTCAATCAATCATTTTAATGATTTCTGATTTTTTCCAAATTAAATAAAATTGAATTAGATTTAATTTCTAAATTATACATATTTAGCTTTGATGAATTTGCAAATTTGAAAATGAGACTTCATCTAAAATAGATTTGGTTTCACTGTAAACAAAACAAGACAATGTAAGAAAATGGAGAAATAATGTTGAAAGGGAAAACAATCTAGAGATATGACCTAAGAAAGATACTATGTTCAGGCATTAAGACTATTCATACCTGGTTGTGACATTGTGTATTTGGTTGAATTTCTTCACAAGGCCTCAGAGGATTAAACAGAATCACTGAGTTGCTGAGGCCATGGTGGCTCAGGAGTGAGTCTCAGTGAGTCTGCAAGGAAAGTAGACTGACTGAAAGGAACAAAACAACACAAAACAAAACTTTATTTTAAAAGGGGGGTTGAAAGACTGATTAGATACTGCAGACATCAGCTACTTTGCAACCTGTCCTAGCTGGACTTTAATTTAGCAGATTAGGAGAACTGGGAAGAGCTTGAAGAAAAAAACATTTTAACCACAGATTAAGAAATATTTTTTAGTTTTGCCTAAATGTATGTAAATCATGATGTAGGTAACATGCTAAATTTCTAAAAAAGTCTATGTTTCTTAAAAGTAGAATGATAAGTCTGGCGGGTAAGTGGTTGTTCCCTGAATTTTGTGTCTGTTTGCTCTTAGAAACAACCTTTATGAGCTCCTACCATGCCCTTTGTCCTGAGAGAATGTGAAAGGCTCCAGCATCAGTAGTGAAGGACTCTATATCTATATAGGCTTAGGTGAATTCATCCTGATTCCTTTCATGAAAAGGGCACTGATTCCCTTTGCTATAGATTATGTGTAAAGTTCAAGTATTTTACCAATTAAATATTAAAATTCAAAATGAAGTATAGTCTGTTTTCTGCAATTTAACAAAATTGTTTTAACATTGTAACAATTTTTACAGATGTGTGGGGGGTAATTTCTCACATTCTCACAAACTTTACTTTTTATCTAGAATGTTAGTGTATCATTGTAGACAGTTTGAAATTCATAACTTTTAGTGGGCTTATCCCCATGAGTTCCTTATTTCTCTTTTTCACAATTGTGTCTTTTGTGTGTATGCCTCATGTACATACACACATATATGCATTTTTTTCATAGCCGTCTATTCTTAACATTTTTGTGTCCCAGTCTGGGAACACACTGTAACAATCTGTTATTCTGAAGGATTCTCAAGGAAAGGATGCTAGAATACTCTGTAAATAAAAACACAATGCTTCTTACAAGGGTATATGTGAAACTTGGTAGATGTGGAATGTAGATGTCTTGGCACAATTAACTGGGAGAATGCCAGGAAGGCTGTGTTGACCAGTGTAATGAAAATGTGTCAAACAGTATATGAAGCTAGTGTATGATGCCCCATGATCATATCAATGTACACAGCTATGATTTAATTAAAAAAAATAATAAAAAACAAACAAACAAACAAACCAAAAAACCCCCCACAATGCTGCTTAACATACTTAGAGCAAATACTTTGAAACACATCTTAGGGGAAATGATGAATGAGTGCCTGAATACCATAGCACATTAAGTACTAGCCAATAAAGTTTGTTTAAAAAGAGTCATTTCAACTAAATTTAAGTGTAATTCTCAGATAAGATAACATCACTAGTAGATATCAAGACTGTGGTGGGTTGAGGTCACCTGCTGGGAGAAACATTGAGTTGAATGTTTTTATAACAAGTTGGAGGGGCTTGGAAGGAATGCATATTAGTAGAGTTGGATGGCTTCAAAACTAGTTTAAAATGAACTTGTCTAGACTGGAGTCAGTGTTAGTGTCTGGGAAGAGTATTTATAGACACTCTTTGATATCTATACAACATTTTCTACTGTGAAGAATTTATTATTGTCCAAAAAGAAGAATAAAAGTACAATGTTCACATTTCTAGAATATCCAAATCAGGATGGACAAAGAAGATATTTTCAAATTAGTTTTAAGGAATGATATTTTAATAACTTTTAAGAGAAATCAAATACTCCAGTGAAATGGAAATACAAGGTAAAGCAAGAGTTAAATTTTAACCTGGAAAAAAATTAGGGTGTTTCTACAATGAAGTGCTTCTCTGAAAGTATAAAACTGAGATGAACTGTAAAGATCAAAAAGTTGGTGATAAAATAATGACATCAGATAAAATGAAAAACTGTATGGAAGTAGTAATGTCTGGAAATCGCTGAGCTAATTCAGGCAGGAGGAAAGATAATGAAAGTAGATAATGGACTGTAATTAAGTGCTCAGACTTCCTGAAAACCTGTGTGAGAGTCAATAGTTACTTTTGCTTCAAGATAGAAACATAAGGCCTTGGCAAGGAGTACCAAGAGCTCTTTTCAAAGAAAAAAACATACTGAAATATTTCTAAAGTAATAATAATAACAATAATAATAACAACACTGGGAGGCCTGTAAGCTTGAGATATGCTCTCACACACACATGCACAAGTAGTTCTCACCTATTAAAGGAGATCCTCGATGATGCTATCTACAACCAAAGTTGATTTGGGAAATGTCCTTGCTTGTCCTTTGATGGGATAGAATGTTAATGGAGAGAAATCTCTGCTGGAAGTCAGAAGAAATCATTTTATAATTCTGCAGAGATCATTACTGACTGCTTAAAAATCTTCGATAGGATAATGGTGCATTTGCAGAGCTAGTATCATCTTTCCATTGTGATTTGAGTGGTGTAAAGGGTGTTACCCAAAAACATATCAGTGAAGTCAGTCACGATGTCTGCAATACCCAGTGATAAGTGTCCTCCCTGTGAAAATGCATTTTATGGGACTCTGGCAGTTGCCTACTACTCACTATGTAACTGGTGAGATGAGACCAAACACATGGAAGGATTATTAACTTTTTAATTTTCTAGGGTTGTCATGTGGTGTTGTAGGAGAAGTGTAAGCTATTAACGTAAAGCAAAGCAAAACAAAAGAAGAAACAAACAAAAAGAAGGGTCTGAAATCCAGCTTCACTGTGACTTAATTTGGGACTTGAACTTGCCGGTTAACCTCTCTCAGTCCCTGTAATGGGGCAATGATAATAGCAATCAGATGTTTTTGGTGGGGTGATTAAATAAAATCATGAAGGAAAACCGATTGACTTATAACAGGTCTCAATGTAGAACGGCTTTTACTATTAATCGAAATTTACTTATACTGTTATTATTTTACTATTAATATAAAGTTAATATTAGAAATAATAATTAAACACTGCTTCTATGCAACTCTTTAGATTCTGTAGCTCCCTGATAGAAGAGACTGGTGTTTTTGAGTAGACTGATCTTCATTTATTCAGCACCCCACAGAACAAGGCCTGAAGCAGGTGATAATGTTAAGAATCCATCTCTTTAATTTGAAATACATTGCAATTAAATCTCTACACTGTTTATACATTTTTTTTCATTGAGTTTGGGGATGGTATAATTCACCTCTCAGTATAAATCTTAAATGTGCTGCAATATTTTTTTCAAAATTTCCAATATTTTATTTTCCCATTTTTTAAAATCATGTTAAAGTACACATAATGTGAAAGTTACCATCTTAACCATTTTTAATTGCACAGTACAGTGCTATTAAATCCATTAGTATCCTTGTGCAGTCTGTACCACCATCCACATCCATAACTCTTTCCATCTTATGAAACTCTACACTCATAAAATGACAACTCCCCATTTTCTTTCCCCCAGCCTTTGGAAACCACCTTTCTGTCTCTATGATTCTGTCAACTCTGAGTACCTCATAGAAGTGGAATCAGACAGTATTTGTCTTTGTGTGAATAGCTTATTTCATTTAGTGTAATGTCTACAGGGGAGTAGGGGAGTATAATGTCTATATCCCTGGGGAGCATATGACAGAATTTCCTTTCCTTTTAAGACTAAGCTTTTGTTGTATGTACAGACCACATTTTCCTTATCCTTTCACTCAGTCTGTGGGCATTTGGGGATGGTATAATTGCTTTCACACGTTAGCTGCTGTGAATAATGCTGCTATGAACATAAAGATGGTTTTCAGTCCTCCTGGGTGTATACTCAGAAGTGGAATTGCTGGATCATATGGCAATTCTATTTTAATTTTTTGAAGAATTGTCATATTGTTTTCCACAGTGGCTGTATCATTTTACATTTCCACCAGCAGGGCATGAAAGTTCCAATTTCTTCACATCCTTCCCAACACTTGATATTTTTTGTCTTTTTGATATTAGCCATCCTAATGGGTATGATAGAGTAGACTAGATATGATAGGGTATTGTAGAGTAGATAGTCGGGTAACTCATAACAGTTTCTTTTTTTCTTTCTTTTTTTTTTTTTTGCAGTTTCTGGTCAGAGCCGGGTTTGAACCCACCACTTCTGGCATACGGGGCCAGCACCTCACTCCCTTGAGCCACAGGTGCCATTCTCATAACAGTTTTGATTTGCATTTTCCTAATGCCTACTTATAATTAGTGATGCCGAGAGTCACTTCATGTGCTTATTGGCCATTTGTGTATCTTCTTTGGAGAAATGTGTATTCAGGTCCTTGCCCAGTTTTGAATCTAGTTGTTTGTCTCTTGTTGTTGAGTTTAGGGAGCTCTCTATATATTCTAAATAGTAACCCCATATCAGGTATATGATTTGTAAATATTTTCCCCCATTATGTGAAGTGACTTATTACTCTGTTAGTAGCATTTTTGATGCAGAAACATTTTAAATTTTCATGAAGTCCAATTTATATATTTTTTCTTTTGTTGCCCATGGCTTTGCTGCACTATTTCTAAGAAATCATTGCCAAATCCAATGTCATGAAGCTTTTGCTTTTTGTTTTCTTCTAAGAGTTTTATAGGTTTATATGTTACATTTAGGTATTTGATGCATTTTGAGTTAATTTTTTTTTTTTTTTTTTTTTTTTAAGCTAGAGTTGATTTATTATGTTAGATTGAAAGATTTATTAGCTAACTCTCTCAGGAAGGCCCAAAGAACATCCATTTATTAAGGCAAGAAGGAGTGCTCTGGAAAGGGATATACTATCATCATTGACAAGCTCAGTGGTTGCCATCTTCT
>CAUYPK010088861.1:0-22068 GCA_963574355.1 Loris lydekkerianus
ATCCTTGCTCTGGGAGCCTGAGGGCAAAGCTTGCCGGAGCAGTTTTTCCACACAATGGCTTTCACTTAGCCCAGCTCAGTGGCTCCTTTTGGGGCCCCAGACAATGCCCAAAGTTCTCCACACTTTTGCTCAAGCTCTCCCCAATGCAGCTCAACTGCGCGCCAAGACCAATAACACCAAAAAAGTTCACAGTTAAGGCCTTTCCGTTTTGCAGTCTCACTGCTGCTTGTACTCACGGTTGCCAGCGTGATTAGGTTGATCGAACACACGCAGACACTTGCCAACTTTCCACTGTTTTTGTCTTCCTCCTGGGGTCCAGAAGTCCCTTTCTGGCTCCCTGTATCCTCAAAGGGATGATCATAGGCAGATCCAACCAGCCAGAGATGTCTGGAGTCTTGTCTCCCCAGATTCGCCAAGCCCAGTTACAGGGAAGCTGTTACTCAGCTGCCATCTTTAATCCACCCCACCCTCTCTGCTTAGACTTGACAAAGAAGAACTATATCTTTTGAACAGAACAATATCAAACACTGAGATCAAAGAAACCATAAAAACTCTTTGAACAAAAAAACCCTCTGAACCAGATGGCTTCACACCAGAATTCTATCAAACCTTCAAAAAAGAGCTTGTACCTATACTATAGAAACTATTCTAAAACATTGAGAAGGAAGGAACCTTCCCCATTTCTTCCTATGATTTGATGCTAATAAAAAGTTTAATCTGATATACTCCTATGTAGCAAGGAAAATAATAAGGTCTAGCTTTGAAAATTATGAGGATCAAATGGAGTAAATACAAAATGTCTGTTTATATAATAGATAGTCAATAAAATGTTACTTCTTTTCCATGGAGGTTCAGGTTGTTTTGTAAAAACACAAGGCAATCTAGCCAACAATTCTAGAGACAACGTTATGAGTATGTGTGAGTGTGAATGTGTGTATACATCTGTGTATGAGCACCTGAGTGTATTTCGAGTAGTGATTTAAAAAATCATGTGGGGTAGTCTGAGTACATAATTAAAGGTGAAAACTAAAACCTACAAGATCTGAGAAAGAGACTTCTAGACTTGGAGGATAAAAGTCATAAAAGTGAAACAATTAGCCAACCGTATTTTAATGCGTCAGTTGAACCTAATTATATGATCATGGTATATTTTACTTGCAAGATACTTTCAAATTAATTGTTTTCAATTTCCTCACTTTCCTATGAAAGACAAAACAAAAGCCAGTTCTCAGAAAAGGGAAGGGAATTTTTCAAGGTCATGTAACACATGAGGCGTAGGAGTAGAACATACTTAGTCCCCTGTTTCTGGGAAGGTAGGACCCTCTTTGCCCTTTGAGATACTGCTGACATTTCTTTATGAAATGCCTATGTAAGTAGGGCCTGTGCCAGGTGCTGGCCAATGCATGGACCAACCCTCACTGCATTAAGAGGACATAGAGATACAGAGAAGATCCCATAAAGATGGCACAACTACTCTGGATGCCAACACATTAGGAACATGGAATGAAACACATACACACACACATACAAATTCACACATGGACATTCATACACATCAGGTTGCAGCCTGTTGCTGTCTGTCATGAAGGATTCCATGGAAAATAGGTATCTTGTCTGCTCAGCAAGGAGAATCTAGGTCTTTAGAAGATCACCGAAGAGGATGAGTGAAGGTGCTCAATGGAAAGTAAAAGAAAGAAGTATGTGGAGTTGAAAGGGTCTGGATGGCTTTATCTGGCCATGTGACCCCAAGCAAGTCTGTTGCTATCCACTAGCCCAATCAATGACACAGAGGTATCACTGCAGACAGAATGTATTATTTATTAATTAAGGGAAGACTGGAGGCTCACTCAGACCCACAGCAATTGTTCATCTTTATTCACTGTATTATATGTCCAAACTCATCAGATAAGAATAAGTAAGAATAAAGAACAAAAGCATTAGTTGAGACTGCCATAAAAATTTCTCCCTAGCATAAATGTTACAAAGCATGTACATGTCCTTTCTAAGTCTGGAGCATGTAACTTAAAGATAAACTACAAGGACACCAGGGTGTCTGTTCTGTTCGCTCACCTCCCTAAAAGGTTAAATGAAACTTTTGTGTAACTTGAAGTTAGGGAATGAAGAGCAACAGTTCAGCTCTAGGCAGGTGCTAAATCTCCAGCTACAACTTGTTAGGCATCTCAGAGACTCCTTTTTCAAGGCCTTATCAGCATCAGGGAGGAATTAACCCCCGAGCCATGCTATGGCAGAGAATGGAACTTTCCCTTCCCAGGTTCTTGCACTTCAAGGAGCACATATGAGACAAAGCCACCTTTCTGGGGTACAGAAAACCGTGCCCCTTTACTTGACAACCCCTTTCATTTTTGTTGTCTTAACATCCCAAGTTCTCCCTAACATGGGACTACAGCTGAGGTCATGGAAATGTTAATGGATAAAGGTAATATATCCAGGAATGCCAGCTCTTTCCCAGTTTCTTCCCTTTCCTCAAAAATTTCTGAGTCTTCCTAAGAAAGATATCTGGGTGCCTCACATAGAATTTAAAGCCAGCACCTCTGTTTGTACCGGGTGCCAGGTGCCTTAATCCTAAAAGAATGGGACTGATTGGGAAGACTTTACATCAGTTCAAAGCTCCTGGACTTTGAGGGGTACTTTGGTTGTCTCCCTTGTGGAAGAGGTGAAGAAAAAATCAATTGGGTATTTGAGAAATAGAGTGTCAGACTGTGATGGTGACCACAAAGTATGCACCAAACTGCTCCTTTTTCTTCAAAAAAAAGGAGTGGAACACTCCCTTGCAATTAGGCATGGTCACATAACAGTTCTGGCCAACAGAAAGTAAGCAAAAATTATACATCTCATGGCTGAATGGAGTGGGGTCTTACATGAACAAGAAAGTCTATTGTGTGATACTTTTGAAATTTGGAGGTTTACCTGTTATAACATTTACCCTACCTTACTTACCATTATTTTATAAATCTTATGATGTATATATTTCCATATATATTTTCCATATATTTTAGCCTTGATGAAATACAGTAAGAGAGGAACGCTAAGAAAGACTTCGCAACAGAAGCACATTCACACAGCTAGTGTGATATTGATATTTCAATCCAAGTCTATTCAATACTGGACCAAATTTCTAAGTTCCGTGTGGGGACTAATGAAGGTGGGAAACTTACCTCATCACAGGAGCTGGTACATTTGACTAACTCACTTACATCTCATTATCTCTGTGTGTAGATCCATGGTATGTTATCCTTAGTATTTTGGATACTATCTCTCTGGGTTCTGTGGGTTCTGTGGTAGAAATTAAAGATTGAACTCTAGGTAGATTTGGAGTGGAGGGAAGAGCTGGTAAACTGGTAAATCACTGCTAGCCTTACCATGTCCAGGAAAGGGGAAGTTTCTCCTTTGCAGAACTGAGCTCAATTTTAAGTCTGGTCAAAATATGAAAAAGAAGTGATTCTAACTGTAGTGTCAGAACATGTGCCCATCAGAGAGCCTTTAGATACTAGATCTGCCATCTGTACCCTGATGTCCTGTTGCCAGGGTTACAATGTTCTTCTTGAATGGAAAATCAAATAGCTGCCTGAAACCTGCAGGTAAAGGTCACAGTAAAGAGGAAAGTGTGGATGTAGGGAAATTAGATACCTCAGATTCCGCCTTTGAAGCCAACCTGATAAAGATGCTATAAGTAGAAACTTCAGATACCAGCCATATGTAAATGAGAACCTAATGCAGCAGAAAATCCATAAATGAGCATTGGAAATAAATTCTGGAAAACTAAACACAAGATACCATGACTTTAGGGGGGGCATGGTCCCACATGAGTCACTCTACATTATTTTCTCTCAGTTAACTCCTTCCTTCCCCAACTTTTAGAATGAATCAAGTCCATATAACTAAAGAACAGGAAACTGTATAAAAAGTAATGATTCAGCATTGGAAGAAATACATTTCCCAGAACATATAGGTAGCTTAAATAATTGTTTGATCTTTTCAGGGCTCAGACAGACTTGAGGGTTGCAGAACTAGAGGAAAAGGATATTTTCTGGCCAGGATAATTGTGTTCTTTAACTTAACCTTGAAGAGACAGAGCACTTTTTGCCAGGAGGCTAAACTCTTAGGGAAAGGGCAAGAGAGCTACCAGTTACCCTGTGCTTATTGCATCACGTTTTACTTATGATAACTTTTATTAGGGTTGATGCTTATAATAATATTGCTACTACTATTGCTTCTAATACTACTAGTATTTATTGCCACTAGTTCTTTTTAAATAATTTCCAATGAGAGTATTATAAAAGCAATATATGCAAGTGGTAAACAGATAAGTACTAAAGGATGTAAAATACATTTTCCTTCCTCTTACCTTGGATATTCAAGATCCACTCCCTGAGAGAAACCAATCTAAAGCTTTACTTCAGAAATATTCTATGCTTATGTGAAGATATATAAATGTATTTTAACAGATGTAGGATTTAATATACATACTGTTCTGCAACATCTTTTTATCACTTAACATTGTGTCTTGAACATGTTTCCTTATTAACACCTATAGCATTATATATATGTGAAATACAAATTTGGCAATATGTTATAGTGGAAAGTGCATGGGCTAAAATTAAAGATACATGAAAAAAATTTGACTAGAGGATAATAATAGCTTCACTCTTTACAATAGCAAAATTTCTTGAAATAACTCAAATGTCCATTGAAAGGAAATGCCTTTATGGTATATATCATAAAAATATATTTAACAGGCCAGGCACTATGGCTCATACCTAGCACTAGGAGGCCAAGGCACGATTGTTTGAGCTCAGGAGTTCAAGACCAGCCTAAACAAGAGTGAGGCCCCCTCTCTACTAAAAAGAGAAAAATTAGCCAGTGATCACGACACACACCTATAGTCCCAGCTACTCAGGAGGCTGAGGCAGGAGAATTGTTTAAACCCAGGAGTTTGCGGTCATAGTCAGCTATGATGCACCACCGCACTCTAGCTTGGGCAACAGAGTGAGACTCCATCTCAATAAAAAGAAAAATATGTAACAAAATGTGTTTTGTTTATGTGAATCATGGTGATGCTCCATTGTCTCACCTCTCTCTCTTTTCCTTCCTCACTCAGTTTTACGTTCACCCCTCTACCCTGCTCCCTGATATAACTGGAGTAACAGATCATACTTCTGCCTGAGATCCTGATTTCTGGGAACATGGCTAAGGCAAAGGAAAAAGAATATATGAATATATTATGTCAGATGGATATCCATAAAAATTGTGAATTAAAACTGTAGGTAATGTCAATAGGGGTGAGGGAAGAGACAGGAAGGTGAAAGGGCCAAGGCTACACCTCATTCAGACGGAAGACTTGATATTGACAATCTTTGAAAACTGATAGGGGAAATCCATGATTATGGGGCTTATTAAATTATGGTAGAACTCAAGAATAAAAAATAATATAAATCTCAGTAGAAAGGAATATCTAGCCAGTATAACTTGGAAAAAATTAAAGATTACACCAAAATTAGTACAGCAAATAGTTTCAAGAAGTGAATATGCTGACATTTCTGCATGGTCAGAGCTTTCTGGGAATTTTTTACTAAGATGAGTTAAAACACCAGCCTTGGAATTTAAATGATGATTAAATGGAGATTTACAACGTGGGAAGTATGTGTTTACATTTCAGAAGGAGATGAAACCCAGGACCATGAAGACATCCTGGAGGTTGTAATTCAAAGGCACTTGTCTTATTTAACCTTAGAGATATTTACTTCCATTCCAAAGAGTAAAAAATAAAAGCATGTCAGATATATTTTCTTTTCCACCCAAAGAGACTTTGAGTGACTTTCCCTTTTGTGGGTGCATTGCTTGAGCTCAGGAGTTGCAAGTGGGTTGCTTGAGCTCAGGAGTTTGAGACCACCTGAGCAAGAGCAAGACACAGCTCTAAAAATAGCTGGGCATTGTGGCAGGTGTCTGTAGGCCCAGCTACTTAGGATTCTGAGGCAAGAAAATCATTTGAGCCCAAAAGTTTGAGGTTGCTGTGAGCTATGACACCATGGCACTCTACTGAGGGTTACAAAATAAGACTCTGTCTCAAAAAATAAAAAATAAAAAACCAAAAATCTATTTTAGGACAGTGTATCTGGAGAATGGAAGAAAAATATAAGTTTATCTACTGATTCCTCTCTAAGATTTGCCTCAATTGACATAAACTTCTCTGCATTTTGGACTGGAATGAAGGGCCTGTGATGTTTCATGCTTCACTGTCAATGGAGAAATTCTGGGATAGGAAAAAACAAGTGATAATGTGGGCATAGGGCCAGACTTTGTGGTTTACCTTTTGCCTGCATGAAGTTCAAAACGTCCACCCAGATTTATTCTCAATAGAGGCAACAGAAACTGGAACAAGTAGCTAACTCCTCTGGAGACAGATGAGGCCAAGGGAATCTGAAGTGGTTCATAGGAGGCATCTGATATAGTTTACCATTTATGCATCTGAGGTCTTCTGGTGGTCTCCCATTATATCTGGCTATCCTATAGGAAAAAGATCCCCTTAGCTTCCCTTTAAGGGAAACTTCAGAGAGTCCATACAAGGTTGAAGCAAGTCAGAATCTCTGGGAAGACATAAAGGCTATAGGGTTAGTGAAATAGGTTATTACCTCTGCTGTGGCAAGTGGTCCAGAGGTCATAATTGACTTTATTCATCATTCCCCTTCAATACTCAATTTGGACTTTCCTATCAGCAACCATTTGGACTGATCTGCATTGTGTGTCTTATGGGATTACTTAGACCTTTAGCCCTTAGAGTTTCTCCATTGCTATGTTGTAGTTGTTAGAGTTAAATTGTGGCTTCCACAACTGCCCATTTGCTATTATCATCAAATTATAATATAAATGCCAGGAGATACCTCAGTGTTCCAGTTATCTATTTCTGTATATCAAACCATCTCAAAAATCAACAGCTTAAAACAACACCCCCTTTCTTTTTGTTAGCATCTGTGGATATGAACCTTTGTCAATGTTCAGATAGAAAATTCTTCTCTACCATGTGGTGTCAATGAGGGTCACTTGGTGCTATTTGACTGGAGGGTGAACTTGTTTTTTGGGTCCAAGACAACTTCACTTTGCTGCCATGTTGGGGACATTTGAAATGCTGAGATCCACTGGGCTCTTCTCTTTCTCCATGTCTTCTCAGGGCCTCTCATGTCTTCTCCAGTAGCATAGGCAGGTTTCTTACATGGCATTCAGGCTCTAAGAACCAGTGTTCCAAGAAACTAACTCAGAAGCTACAAGCTTTTTAATGACCTACTCTTGAAAGACATGTAGTATTGTTTTCATTGCATTCTATTTGTTACTTAGTGCTGGCCCATATTTAACAATGGGAGGGACTACCCATAGTGTCAATATTTCAGGGGAAATTTCTTCAAGAGAAGGACACATTTGGACATGAGCTAGCATACCGAGTGAATTCCCTAAATTCTAGGTATTCCATTGTGTATTGGAAATATTTCCATTTTGTAGTAGCTACTCTAGCTCTTTATAGAAATGAGAGTTGATGAACTCTGATAGTACAGAAACTTCATTCTTTGCTTTTGGCTTCTAGTTTACAATCTGGACCTGCCCTTAGGAGAAATCATTCTCCCTCTGAGAACTAGGACATTTTACCAGGAAAGTCTAAGGTTGTGGGAAAGGGAAGTATAAATTTCATGATGGGGTAATTGAAATTGATGGTTAGAAGGGATAATTATGTTCCCAGATCCATATTTTATAACTATTTGGAACATGGTATTATATATTTATTAATTCAGAAGACATAGCCCTAACCTCATAAGTTGAATCTTTAAACTAGCATCTTAGCTAAACCTTTCCATTATGTAATCTGCTTCTGGGCAATCATAAGACCAGTGAATCCTCTATGTTCATGGTCTCACTTCCTTTCTGGCAAATGGATGCCTTCATAAGAGAAATGTTGTGTGGGATAGCAAGCAGGAATGGGCATTCCATAAGCCTTAGATAGATAGCGGTGCTGATGAAGACTTTGCACACAGGGCAGGAAACCTATATTGAGTGAGATGAATCACTAGCTTCCCAGAAGATGTCTTAATCTCATTAGTTATAAGAAAAATTGCTTAAGTGTTTTCTGGAACATGCTAATTTCTTTTAAGAAGGAAATTTTTAATTACATTACACAACATTGTTCTGTCTTAGGCCATATTTGGTACTTTTTTTTTTTGTCATGCTCAATATTTCTAATAGATTCTTTTCTATAACAGCTTGTTTGAGTGCCATCCTCCAATAATTCTGCCTTATCACCCTAAGGATATATATTACACATACTTTAAATTCTTGTTCTATATGGGCCTTTAATTTGACCTCCTTTAGTATAGTATGGTTTTCTTTAGTAGTGCTTATATTTCTTAGATGTTGGGTTATTTTGCTTTATGAATTAATTTGGCTAATACTATGACTTAGGGATATAGTAAGCCTAAATTTTAACTTGGTTAACCCTAGCTGAGTTGAGAAATGAGGCAGGAGCATCTTAGGATGGAGAGAAAAGGAATAGATGCTGTAATTCGGGTATAACCAACCCTAGCTAGCACCTTTCCTAACCTTCTCCATTACTCTGGTATCTCTGGCCAGAAGCTTTCACTGTCTCCTCCTTAGAAAAGGCTCATGCACTGGATTAGGGAAAGAGGGATTGTGAAATAGGGAAATGTTTGCAGACTTGCCAGTCTTCCAGCCACAATTATTATTGTCTTCCCCCTCAGGCAGGTTTAGCACTAGAGTGGTCTTCATCACGTATAAATGAGATCATTAACTCCCTGGCTTGTAACTATATCACAGTTTATTACTCAACACTAAAATCCAAAGTCTTTCTCATGTGACCCACAAGGTCCTGCATGACTCCTCCCCATCTACCCTTATCTGTCCCCCCTCCATGAATCCAATTTCCAGGCATTCTCATTGGTCAAACCAGACTGGAAGTCAAAAGACTAGAAAATCTACCGAGATAATCCATGGAAGTTAGTCTCCCAGGAAAGACAGTTACATGTAGAGAATGAGTCAGGAGGGTAATGAAAGAGAGCCAGTACAGCAATCACCGTAAGTTAAGAAACACAGGCTTATTGGACCAGTGGCTGCTTCAGCTGGAAATATAGACTTTTTGTGAGGAGCTACTTTGCCTGGTTTCAAAGGGTATATCACCTAGAGCAGGGAGAGTACCTATGTGGAGAGTCATGCAAAAATCTGACAGCCCCCCAGCAGATGCTGTAACCATCTATGCCCTAAGGGTCAGAAAATGCCTAAATAAAAGGAGAGGGAAATTTTTATTCCCTCTAGAACAGGCATTTTGGAAACCTTAAGAGTTGAGGAGTCTGTTTCACTCAGGTATGCATTTTAGCGTGTAAGTGGAGTTTGTTGTAACATCCCTGAAACATTAGCCAAAGGGGCTTTTGATCTTTAAGATCCATTACAAATTGAATGTTTATAAGTAATTCATGCACAATTTTAACTTTTTTAAAAGGATAGTCTGGAATTTCTCTGCCTAAGATGTGTGAGCGTGTGCTGTGTGTAGAAGGAGGCCAGCTGAGTCTTTGCCTGTTCCTCCTCATTCTCATCTCAGTAAGGAGCACCTGAGAAGGCAGACTGGAAATAGGAATAAAAGTTCTGGTGTGGGCCAAATTCACCACACAGATGCAGACCTCAATCCTAAGACTTTACTCCAAGTTCATGCAGAGACTAGAATCCTCAATCTTTGAATGCTCACTCTAGGGCTCTGTCAGACACCCTACCCTGCCTCCCATATGGCCTTTGGTGCTCTCACAAGCATAGCACTCATTAAGGAAATCCAAAGCACCTCAGATCTGGGGCATAGAGCATACAGAGTGGTGGAGGTACAACAGGAAATAGAACAGACTGGGAAAAGGAGAGTGGTGCATGTCAAGAAAAAGAAAGAGCAAATATTAAACCCCAAATGTGTTTGCTGTTGACTTTTTTCTCAATTAGGCCAAATGCTTCTCTTTAGGGATGACAAGTCTTAATGCACCATTTTATCAACTCATTAATCAAGAGGAAAGACTTCTAATACTCACAGATGTTAGGGATTCATTAGTCTGTAAGCATGAAGGCCACAGATGACAGGTATTCCATCAGCTTGAAATATTTTTGGAAGCAGCGATAGTAAAAACTCACCTGGATACAGAAGTCAACTGGTATGTCAGTTATTTTGATGGTCACCAGAGGAAGCAGCTGCTACTGAAGAATCATTGACATACCTGTTAAAAGAATCTAAATATTGGTTTTATGAGTTTTTTAAAGCCCCATATAATGACAGACAGACCTTATTAAACCTCGTCTGTGAATAAGGACAACCTGTCTTTGAAGTTCAAGAGATAAACCAAGTAGTCTACACAACCAACTTTTGGGAAATTTTCTTTTTATGTCTCCAAGCTTCTGAATTTCTAAGTTTAGGCTTCATGTATCCTTCTATATGTGTATATTTTATTTTCTAAACAAGCTCTAAATATTTACTGACATTTATTTCCAAAAGTAGGTGTCTATAGGAAACATTCATTGCAATGATACTGTATCACCAGAGAAGACAAGAAAGTAGAAGTTTAATTCCAGACAATTGATTGGTCTCAATTCTGCCTTAGTGACTAGGGGAGCTTATGGTATCATTCATTGAAAGATGGTCACTAAGTCTTCCAAATCAAAGTCTTCTATGTCTGTCAACCAGTACCAAATTATCTTTATCTCTCATTGCTTCTCTTATGAAAAGTTAAGTTTCTTGTGATGCATTTATGGGTTCAGGGTACTGCTTCAATATACAATGTGAAATACTTACATTGAACTAAGTAACACATCCGTCACAATTATATTCATTTTTTAATAGTTTTGAAATGCACCATTGCATCATGCACATTAGATGAGGTCCCCCCGAACATCCTCCCTCCTCCCATACACCCCTCCCCTCTCTCTCCTCTTCCCTTCTACTTTCTGGACTACAGTTATGTTTTGCCATTAGTATGAGTGTGTAAGTCGTTATATATTGATTTCATAGTAGTATTGTGTACACATTGGATACTTTTTTTTCCATTCTTGAGATACTTTACTAAGAATATGTTCCAGCTCCATCCAGTGAAATATAAAAGATGTGAAGTTTCCTTCTTTTTTAAGGCTGCATAGTATTCCATGGTGTACATATATCACAATTTGTTAATCCATTCATTGCTTGATGGGCACTTGGGGTGTTTCCATGTCTTAGCTATTATGAATTGGGCTGAAATCAACATTCTGGTGCAAATGTCTTTGTTGTAAAATAATTTTTTATCATCTGGGTATATACCTAGTAGAGGAATTGCAGGATCGAACGGTAGGTCTACTTTTAGTTCCTTGAGTGTTCTCCAAACTTCTTTCCAAAATGGTGGTATTAGCTTGCATTCAGCAGCAGTGAAGAAGCATTCCCTTTTCTCCACATCTTCACAAACATCTGTAGTTTTGGGATTTTGTGATGTGGGCTAATCTTACTGGAGTTAGATGATATCTCAAAGTAGTTTTGATTTGCATTTCTCTGATGATTAAGGATGAAGATCAAAAAAAAAAAAGGATGATGATCATTTTTTCATGTGTTTGTAGTCTATGCGCCTGTCTTCATCAGAGAAGTTTCTGTTCAAGTCTCTTGCACACATAGAAATAGGGTTATTCTTTTCTTATTCTTACAGAGTTTGAGCTGTCTGTAGATTCTAGTTATCAGACCTCTGTTAGAAGCATAACTTGCAAAAATCTTCTCCCATTCTGAAGGTTGTCTGTTTGCTTTACTTACTGTGCTCTTGGCTGTGCAAAAGTTTTTTAATTTGATCAGATCCCAGTAATGGATTTTTAGTGTTGCTTCAATTGCCTGGGGGGGGGGGGGGGGTACTCCTCATAAAATATTCTCCTAGGCCAATTTCTTCAAGTGTTTTCTCTGCACTCTCTTATAGCATTTTTGTAGTTTCGTGACTTAAGTTTAAATCTTTTATCCAGTGTGAATCAATTTTTGTTAATGGTGAAAGGTGGGGGTCCAGTTTCAGTCTTCTACAGGTTGCCAGCCAGTTCACCCAGCACCATTTGTTAAATAGGGAATCTTTCCCCCACTGAATATTTTTGATAGGCTTGTTAAAGGTCAAATGGCGATAAGTAGTGGGGTTCATCTCATGGCTCTCTATTCTATTCCATAAATCTACCACTCTGTTTTTGTGCCAGTATCATGCTGTTTTGATCACTATAGATTTATAGTATAGCCTAAAGTCTGGTAATGTGATACCTCCTGATTTGTTCTTATTTCTGAGTAATGTATTTGCTATTCAAGGTTTTTTCTGATTCCATATAAAATGCAGTACTACTTTTTCAAGTTCTTTAAAGTATGACAATGGTGCTTTAATAGGGATTGCATTAAATCTGTAAATTGCTTTGGGTAGTATGGACATTTAACAATGTTGATTCTTCTCAGCCATGAGCATGGTATGTTTTTCCATTTGTTAACATCTTTAGCTATTTCTTTTCTCAGAGTTTCATAGTTCTCCTTATAGAGGTGTTTCACATCCTTTGTTAGGTAAATTCCAAAAAATTTCATCTTTGGCACTATTGTAAAAGAAATAGAGTCCTTGATATGTTTTTTACCATATTACTTTAGGTTCATTGCCCAGTGGCTCTGAGCCCTGTCTCTTAAATCTAAAAAAGGGATTAACCAAAATTTTTCTTCCTTAAGATGGTTAGAATCAAAATATTTGTAAAATCCCTCTAAAATTTTAAATTCTATCCATGTAGCATATAGCATATGCTCATAGTCTACTTATATTTGTATTATAACAATTTATGTAAAACATAAATATCTCACAATATAGTTCCATATATTCCTCATTTTTTACACTATAGTTGTTAAATGTATTACATTTTTATACTTTATAAATCTGACAAGTTAATGTTCTAATATTCTTTCTAAACAGATGTATTTTAAATAACTTCAGAGAAAGAGGAGTTTTATATCTATCATTTTTAATGCTTTTCCTATATCCTGAAAAATCTAAGTTTTCTTCTGAAATTCTGAAGAACTTCCTGTAGCATTTCTTGTACAGCACTTCTGTTAGTAGAAGTTCTTCATTCTGAGGAACTTCCTTCAGCATTTCTCGGACAGCACGTCTGTTAGTAGAAAATTCTCTTACTTTTCTTTTCGTTAAAAATGTCTGTATTTAGCCAAATATTTTTTGTGGACATAAAATTCTGGGATAAAGTTTGTTGTCGTATTCTCCAATTTGGCACTTTAAAGGTATCTTCCACTGTCTTCTGGCCTCTATGGTTTCAGATGGGTCATATGCAATACCTTATATCATTCTCTTGCACATAATGTGACCTTTTTTCTAGTTTCTCTCAAACTTTTTTTCTTTATGTCTGATTTTCAGAAGTTTGACTATGACATGCCTAGGCATAATTTTCTTCTTATTTATCTTATTCAGAGTTTGCTGAATTTATGTCTTTTATCAAATTTGAAAAAGTTTTAGCCATTTTGAGAGGGTTAGTTTGTTAGCTGTCTACTCCAACAGAACTATGGTCATCCTTCAGCATGCATGGGGTATTGTTATAAATTGAATAACAAAATTTGTGGGGTGCTCAAGTCCCTGATATAAAATGTTTGCATATGGGCAGTGCCTGTGGCTCAAAGGAGTAGGGGACCAGCCCCATATGCTGGAGGTGGGAGGTTCAAACCCAGCCCAGCTAAAAACTGCAAGAAAAAAAAAAGTTTGCATATAACTTATACATGTAGATCCTTCCAATATATTTAAATCATCCCTAGATTTGTAAATGCTATGTAGTTTTTATACTGCATTGATTTTTAAACTTATATTAACTTTATTATTGAATTATTATTTTTTCATCTTTTTTATCCAAATATTTTTGGTCCACAGTTGGTTAAAGTCACAGATGCAGAACCCATGGGTATGAAGGGCCAACCGTACTTCTAAACCAAAGTTATGAAGCTAAAGACTGGCAGAGCTTTCTGGAAAATCACCCCCTGTGGCACGCAGAAGTCAGAATCCCTGAGAGCAGGGGCACAGATGTATCAAGGAGTCCCAATTAAGACTTTATGTAACTCCACTTTGAAGGGGTGATGACAGGAATTTTTGTTAGCAAATATAAAAGGTTGACTTCAAGGTCTGGGCATTTGTATTGGGGAGGGGGTCCTAGTCGAGCCTGGGGACATTCAGAAGTGTTAAGGAATGCAGAAACTGGTGAGGACATCTTCCTGAGGATCTTTTATGTCAGATATAATCTTCTTGTTGTAGCTTCTTCTCCACTTGGAGTACACAGTGGCTGTGCAAGCTTGTAGGGTTCCTGGATGTGTGCCAGTGGGTGGCTCTGATCGTAGACACAAAGGGGTCACCTTCCCCCCCCCCCCCCGGAAGCCTTGACTAGAACAGATAACAGTCTCAACATTCAGGGTTTCATCCATCTCAGTCATTAGCTACTGGATAGAGGCTTATATTCACTCTTAGGTGTCTCTGCTGCTGCTTCTTTTTCTTCCTTCTCCTGAATCAATAAGCTGGGCTAAATTAACTCTGTGGGATAATAATAAGGTGTGACTCTTGGACACACAGGTAGTTTTATCTAAGTAAAGTATAATGGCTTTCCTAAGTCCAAAGAAATAGAACACATACCCAAGTAGATGATGGACTAAATATTTCAAAATGAGGACATTTGTGCTCCTCTGTGTTTTCAGTGCTTATTGAAAATCCAAGGAATCAAGCAAGGTTCTGCAATTAAACTGGACCACCTGTCACAGAGTCACAGATTTTCCTCTGCAAATTATTTACATCAGTAGTAAAATTACTGATATGTTATCCAGACCCTCTAGTCATGATTCATCAAGAATGAGCTTTATTAACAGATCCAGTGCCACCTTGTCTTTAGAAAATTAGGACATTCAATCCAGATTATACTTAGAGTTGTGCGGATTCTAATGCAGGAAACAGAACATTTTCTTCCACTGTCAAAGGGTCTGGCAGGTCTAGAGAAGAGCTTTATGTTCAAAAACACTGTGGTTACCAAAGCCAGAATCTGAGGGTGTTTTTTGTTCATAACAGAGCATATGGGCCATCAGATTTGAGATTCAAGATATGAGGAACTCTAATAAATTCAGAGAATTTTGTGAGACAAAGATTCTATCCTGAGAATTCTCTGTTCTGGTAACAGTATGTAAGTAATTCAAAGCAGCCTCTCACTAAGAACAACTAGAAAAACAGTACAAAGTGTCATTAATAAATCTGTTTGGAGCATCAGAGAACTAACAAGATAGTGAAGAATAAATTATAAGTTCAGATTCTATGAGGAGAAGAGTGTGCAGAGAGGTGAACCAGTAAACTCAGCAATTGGCTCCACTTTTCTGTAGGGTTAGCACCATAGTAGGAGAGGCTGTAACATGTTTTTCAACAAATTTAAGGGCAATGAGTAACAGTTGCTCATCCAGCAGCTTTCTCACTCACTGCCCTCCTGGTTCCCTTGGGAGAACTTATTCGCTCCGCATAAAATGAGCAGGGATTTGAAATCATGACTCCCAATGGGATAGCCATATGACCCAAGATGGAGGCAGTATGTATACAATGTGCCAACCCGGAAAACAATGTTAAATAACAGGTTGAGAACTGCAATTTGAGGAAGTCCAACCATTCAAGGAGCAAGAAGAAGGGCTCTAGGAAAGGAGTCAGTTGAAGAAAGTGTTCTTAGTAAGATTAGGAGTGGATGGTGTCATGGAACCCAAGAGAAGGGACTATTTCATGAAAAAACAAAGGTGCCAGATGCTACTGAGAGTTAAAGATGACAACCAGATATATATGTGGCAATGTGGAAGTTGTTGGTGATTTTTGACAAATTTCAGGATAGGAGAATTGACACTAAAGTGAGGAGAGAAATCAGGTAGTGAAGAAGTGGAAATTCAGTATAGACAATTATTTTTGGTTTGGCTTGGGAGGGGTTAGAAAATGTGGCCACCTCTGCAGCCAACAAAGAGTGAAATGAGTGTTTGTTTTGTTTAGCTTAAGATAAAAGATATTCAACATGTTTGTATGGTCTCTCTGAAGCCTAATCCATTTTAATTATAAGCAAAACCAGCTTTGGTCAGTGTTTTAAGTTCTTCTCTATGCTGCCCTCTGCAACCAATTTCTTGACACAAGATGTTGACATCAAATAAGTGGGTCCTGCATTTGGACCCACATTTGGAAGCTTTAGAATTGCCATGAGATAGACCATGGGTCATGTGGTCCAATCACAATATGCCTTGCCAACAGAATCTCCTTTTTGAAGACCAATAAAGCTGAACCTAGAACTTCAATTTGACTGCTGAATCCAGTGACTTGCTGGGCTCGGATTCCCTCTCAGAGGTGTCATAATTAACTGAAGAGAAAAGCGACCTCATGGCTTACTCTAACTAGTCTCCTGAGAGTGTAATATGAATAAGCCTGCTCCATTGACTATGATCATCTTTGGAATATTGATAACATTGAATTTCTAGACTATAAATCTAAAAGTTGGATCTTAGAAGTGGACAAAATCTCTGATGTACACCATGAGACTCTGGCTGGCCAGTCAGTTGGGGGAATCCCTAGCTAGCATTTCTATGTAGAGTAAGATTTCAACTTTAAATGTGCTTATTTCTGGATGAGATGCTTGACCCAATGAAGCTTTCTTTTAGCTCTAAGCACCAACTCAGAGCAGTCTGTACATAATGCTTATTTAAGAACCTTTCTTCAACAGATTAAGTGCCAAGCAAGGGCAAAATGTGTAACCGAGAAAACACAAACAAAATCAAAGATGAATTAAGATGAAGGAATAAAAATACTTGAAACTTTTAAAAAACTTCTTTTGAAAAAATAACTAGCTGATAAATATCTCAAACAATGGTCAAACCCTCAGATTCTGTCCAGATGGTTGAATATATCATATATAGACTTTATAGAGGAAAAACAAAGTTATAACTTTATTATCTCCTTGAAAACTTAATTTTCAAGTCCTTGTCATAGTCTGCAAACTTTTCCACAGATATAAAATTACTTGAAATAGATAGGTGTCCTTATCCCAGGCAAGCCACTTGGTGTAAGTATAAATAAGATATTACTAAAACAAGTACCACTTTCTACAAGATGTTAAATATCTGGTTCAAAATTTAAAATTCTATGACTCTACCAGATTTCTCTTTCTGAAAGTTGTAGGCTACTAACTACTTTGGAATGCAGGGAATTATTCTATATTTTAGAAGGGCATCTTTTTGAAAACTTTCAATTATTTAGGATTTCTGTATTTTTTAATTAAATTTTCTATGTTATTGAATTTATTTTTTCTAAAATGTCTTTCTTCAAAGAAAGATGCATACACACACATGCACACAGTAAAATTTTCTTTCAGAATGATCATTAATGCAAATTTTGATGAAAGTTTCCAATTGTGCAAAAGAGCACTAAGTTGATAACCTTGGACCAATTTCATTATGGAAGTGGCGGTGATTTGTCCTCACTGGAATAGGTAACTGTTGAAAGAATGAATGGATTTGCCCTCTCTACCAACACAAGCACTGCCAACATAGATTTACTGAATGCCATGTAGGTTACAAACAGGTGTAATATTGTAATACTTTTTTTTTTTTGACAGTGGAATTCAGCTTTTTATTGAACACATTACAAAAGAAATTTAGTCAAAAAGGCCAAAGCCCATGTCAGCATCAGATTCCTCAGATTCTTCTCTCTTTGCTTCTACTTTCTTCTCCTGAGTAAACGCAGGCGAGCTTGGAGATGGAGGCCATGGCCCAAGCAATAGTGCTGCTGGATGCGGTGCTAGTCGCTGTATGAAGTGAGGGCCTCACCCCAATGTGGCCTTAGCTTCCTCAGAAGAACAGAGCACCTTGGCGGTAGCTGAGGAAAGAAACTTTTTTCTTTCTGCATGAAACAGGAGGTCTTACTCTATGAGTCACGAGCAAGTACAAGCTATGTAATATTGACAAGGAACTTAACTTGCATGGGAAGCATGACATTTGACTCTCACCCCTGGAGTTCTCCGGACTCATCATCCATTCCATAACTAAGAAGAATCTACATCTTTACAATAGTTGCCAGAAAGTAAGCCCCTGCAAGATCAGGGTACTGCCCTGAGGTTTGACCATTGCTTGAGATATTCATCTGCTTGTTCTTTTTTCAAAAGAAGTTTTTCAAAAGTTTCAAGTATTTTTATTCCTTCATCTTAATTCACCTTTGATTTTATTTGTGTTTTTTCAGTCACACTTTTGCTCTTGATTGACACTTAATCTGCTGAAGAAAGGTTCTTAAATAAGCATTATGTATGGACTGCTCTGAGTTGGTGCTTAGAGCTGAAAGAATATAGTGTATATTTTCAACTGCAACTGACATACAAAGCTTGAGAATAAAGGATTGGGGGTAGGAGTAATCCTGTTTACACTTAATAACCCACTGATCAATTTTTCCTTCCCCTTCTAGAACCTTGGGCTCTGGTGGTCTTCATTCCCAGGAAGGAAACATTTCCACCAGGGAACACAAAATGGCCCCAATAAATTCAAAACACAGGCTGGCCAGGTAGGATTCCCCATACCATTGAAAACACAGGCAGGGCATGGGGTGACTACTGTCTGGAATGGTTGGTCCTGGTGAACAAGGGGAAATAGGGTTTCCGCTATGAAAGGGTTTGAAAGTAGCTACCTGCAGAGATTAATTTCTGAGTTGTTTTAACATCTCCTGTTTGGCTTCTTAGAGTTTCCATCACCTGAATAGCTAATTTCCTGCATTAAATTCCTTCTATTATAAATACTTGAAGTGGTTCCTTAGAAACTTGATTGACACTATATTTTCTATCATGAGTGGCCATAGACAAACTCCCTTAATATGGGATTCTAGGATCTTTCTCATCTCTTTTCATTCATGAAAGGGACCCACTTCCAATTCTCTTGGGAAGTGTTCTAAGATTTTTTTTTTTTAATTTTAAATAAAGTTACTCTTTGTTGTATTAAAAAAAAAAGATGGGATTATAGGATTAAGTTCTCATCAATTTGAGTACAATTTCAGGGCTGTCTTCTTTAACAGGTACAAAATAGGATTCCCATACCCTTGGCCTACTCCCTTCTTCCTCTGTAGAACTTCCACATGTATTAATGGGACACATGGCCACCCAGAATAACTTAGTTTTTTCCAGACTCACTTGCACCAGTGTAGCCATGTAACTAAGTTTTGGCAAATGGAACATAAATGGAAGTGGTGTGTGTAACTTTTTGGACCCATCCTTAAGGAAGGGGCATACACTTCCCTCCCCTTTTTCCTTCCTGCTGCCTGAATGAGCACAAAGACTGGAACTCTTACGGAAATCTTGGATTACGCCCTAGGATAGCAGAAGAAAAAAATTGAAGATTTCTGATGACTGTAAAGAACTTCCTTATTAGCTCAATTGCCAGCTGGGACCAGAGATGCTGTCAGTGGCTCCAGAGAGGCCAGATGCTCTTGTCAAGAGACAGGCAAGTATTCTACACCTCAACCATAGTCTGTGAGGAACCAGGACACAGGAAGCAGAGAGGCCTCTCTTCCTCCATGCAAGGAAGTTTTCTAAGCTTCCCCATGCAGACATTTGCCAAATTGATAGGAAGGAGATAGAAAGGAAGAACTTCTTGGATAGGAGGATGATCTTTCAGTTTCCAGAATATTGATTCTCAAAGACTAGGAGATACAAAGGAAATTATTTAAACCAGAAGAGACCAAGACACTATTTGCTGAGAAAGTGAAGATTTGTTTGTTTTTCCTGGCAACCCAGTGGGTTACGGCTTTAAGGAGAGAATAGATCAGTGATAGGAAATAAAGAAGCAACTATCTTCACTGCTCATGTATAGTATAGTGATGTTATACTCATATAGCTGGCCTGATAGAATGCTGGAGTCATAGTAAGGGAAGGATTATACATGCTGAAACCAGAAAAAAATTATAGATCATAGGATGGCTGGAGCTGTCAAAGAGATCAGAGATCATGCATGTCTTTTTTGTTAAAGTTAAGAAATCCCATGTTGCAAGCAGAAGTCTGCAGTGATGAAAAATAGAGAATATGCCAGGTCTTTTACATTGAAGAATAATTTATAAGCCCTGTGGGAACCTTCATCTGTACAGAACAAAAGAACATCTGAGGCAAGTTATGGAAACTTCTGTAAAAGTCTCAACCCAATACCCAATAAAACTAAGACTCTGAGCTTTAGTGATGGATACGCCACTGGAACCCAAGTTCCACGAAGGCAGAAGACTCTGGAAGATGTCAACCTGGGGAAAGACCTTATGAAGAAGACTGCCGTGGTAATTGCAACAACAACAAAAATAAACAAATAGGACTTAATTAAACTGAAAAGCTTCTGTACAGCTAAGGAGACAAGAACCAAAGCAAATAGACAACCTATCCAATGAAAAAGGATATTTGCACAAAAAAGCCAACAATCCTATACATCAATGGGGAAGAGAGATGAATAGAACCTTCTCTAAAGAAGACAGACGAATGGCTAGCAAACACGAAAAAATCTCTAATTATTAGAGAAATGCAGATTAAAACCACCCTGAGATATCATCTAACCCCAGCGAGAATGGTCCATATCACAAAACCTCAAAACTGCAGATTCTGGCATGAATGTGGAGAGAAAGGAACACTTTTATACTGCTGGCAGGTCTGCAAACTAATACAACCTTTTTGGAAGGAAGTATGGAGAAACCTCAAAGAACTCAACCTAGACCTTCCATTTGATCCTGTGATTCCATTACTCAGCATATATCCAGAAGGGAAAAAAAACTTTTATTATAAAGACACTTGTACTAGACTGTTTATTGCAGCTCAATTTACAATCGCCAAAATGTGGAAACAGACTAAATGCCCCTCAACCCAGGAATGGATTGGCAAGATGTGATATATGTATACCATGGAATACCATTCAGACATTTTTAAAAAATGGAGATTTTGCAGCATTTATATTAACCTGGATGGAGATGGAACACATTATTCTTTTTTTTTTTAATTAAATCATAGCTGTGTACATTAATGCAATTATGGGGTACAATGTGCTAGTTTAATATACAATTTGAAATACTTTCATCAAATTGGTTAACATAGCCTTTACCACATTTCTTAGTTATTGTGTTAAGATATTTATATTCTAAGTAGATTTAACATGTACCCTTATAAAATGCCCTGTAGGTGTGGTCCCACCAATTACCCTCAATCTACTCCTCCTCCTTCTCCCCTCCTCCTCCCCTCCTGCTCCTCTTTCCCCATCATCTTGGGCTACAGTTGGGTTATAGCTTTCATTTGGAAGTGTGGGTGTTTATAAATCAGTTTTATAGCAGGGCTGAGTACATTGGATACTTTTTCTTCCATTCTTGAGATGCTTTGCTAAGAAGAATATGTTCCAGCTCCATTCATGTAAACATAGAAGTGGTAAAGTCTTCATATTTTTTAAGGCTGCATAATATTCCATGGTGTAAATATAGCACAATTTATTAATTTATTTATGGGTTGATGGGCACTTGGACTTCTTCCAGGACTTAGCAATTATGAATGGGCTGCAATAAACATTCTGGTACAAATATCTTTGTTATAAAGTGATTTTTTGGTCCTCTGGATAGATCTCTAATAGACAAATAGAAGGATTAAATGGCAGGTCTATTTTTAGATCCTTAAGTGATCTCCAAACATTAGTTTGAATTCCCACCAGCAGTGCAGAAGTGTTCCCTTTTCTCCACATCCATGCCAACATCTCTGGTTTGGGGATTTTGTGATGTGGGCTAATCTTACTAGAGTTAGATGACATCTCAAAGTGGTTTTGATTCACATTTCTCTGATGATTAAAGATGATGAGCATTTTTTCATGTGTGTGTAGGTCATGTACCTGTCTTCTTCAGAGAAGTTTCTTTTCAAGTTCCATGCCCACCCTGAGATGGGATCACTTGTTCTTTCCTTGCTAATACATTTGAGTTCTCTATGGATTCTGGTTATTAAAACATTGTCAGAGACATAACCTGCAAATAT
>CAUYPK010088863.1:0-15809 GCA_963574355.1 Loris lydekkerianus
TCAGGTTGAGTCGTGCTGGAGTTCTGAAACTGTCTGCTATCTGAATTTCAGAATCTCTTGGCATGTCTGGAAAGTTCTCCTTCATAATCTCATGGAGAAGAGACTCTGTGCCTTGTGAAGCCACTTCGTCACTTTTGGGGATCCCGAAAGTGGTTTTCTTCGAATTATCCCGGAGCTCTCTGAGAGAGTGGTCTGTTTTTGCCCTCCATGTCTCGTCCTCTTGGAGAGTTTGGGAGCGTTCGAAAGCTTTGTCTTCAATGTCAGAAATCCTTTCTTCTGCTTGCTCCATTCTGTTACTGAGGGATTCTACTATGTTTCTCAGATCTTTGACGGATGCAACTTCTTGTCTTAATGTGTCAAAATCTTTGGTCATTTGCTCTTTGAATCCGTTGAATTCTTGAGATAACTTTTTGAATTCCAATTCGATCTTATTTGCTATCCAGATCCTGAATTCAATTTCTGACATCTCAGCTATTTGTTTGTGCATGGGGTCTTGTGCTGTTTCTGCCCCATTGATCCTTGGGGGAATTGATCTACTCTGATTATTTATATTGCCAGAGTTTTTCTGTTGATTTTGCCTCATGATTGTTTTTCACCATTGCCTCTGGCTGTCCTCAGAGTTGGCGAGGTGTCTCTCCAAGATTAGACCCCAGGGGGACCACTCTATTGTTGCTGAATCTTTGTAGGGAGTGACCCTGTGTAGTTCCTCTGTGGCTGCTCTAGCTAGGAAGTTCTGGAAGCAGCTCTGGTGCGTGACACACCCAGATCCAGCAACAGGTTTGGGGTGGTGTGCATGGTTCTGGGAGGGCCTGGTGCCCAGTGACTTTGGCACAGACAGCCCAAGGCTCCAGCAGTCTCTTGCCAGGCGAAGGGCTCTGCGCAGAGTCAGGGAGGGCTTTAGAGGGCATGCAGCTACCAGTGTCCCTGGCCAGATGAATGGGCTAGTGTGGAGTCTGGGATGACACAGGAGGGAGGACACAGGGTTGTGTGGCTCCCGCAGTTCCTGGTCAGGGAATGCGGAGGCCCAGTGGGTGCAGGTCACCAGTCGGGGGTCGGTGCACAGCTTTTATGGAGGTCTGGGCAGCACCAAGCCCAGGAGTTTTAAGTTGCTATGAGCTGTGATGTCATGGCACTCTACCCAGGGCAACAGTCCAAGGCTCCAGTGTGCCAAAACCATCTCACTCTGCCCCTAAGGATTAAGGCTGTAAGGCAGCTCAGTCCCCGGTTTTAGGCTGCTCAGTCACTATGTTACTTTGTCCTGCCTAATCCTTGCTCTGGGACCCTAAGGATGGAGGTTGCCAGGGCAGTTCTTTCACAATGGCTTCATGCGCCCAGCTCAGTGGCTCAGTCTGGGGTCCCAAGTAATGCCAAAAGTTCTCCACACTCCTGCTCAAGCTCTCCCCAAGGCAGTTCAACTGAATGCCAAATCCAAGAACACCAAAACAGTTCACAGGTAAGGCCTTTCCAGTTTGCAGTCTCACTGCTGCTTGGACTTACAGTTGCTGGTGTGATTAGGTTGATCGAATACACGCAACCACTTGCCAGTTTTCCACTGTTTTTGTCCTCCTCTTGGGGTCCAGAAGTCCCTTGCTGGCTCCCTGTATTCTCAAAGGGATGATTACAGGCAGATTCCACAGGCCAGAGATGCCTGGAGTCTTGTCTCCCCAGACTCACTGTGCCCAGTTGCAGGGAAGCTGTTACTCGGCCATCATCTTTAATCCACCTCCAGTAATTTAATTTTGAGGAATGTTGTCCTTAGATCCAGGCAACATGGGTTCCTGCTGTGGACCCTGGGTCCTAGTGCAGAGTTTTGGGTCACACATGGGTTAACAGGGCATTAGGGGTGCCCTGCTCTTAACACATATCTTCGTTCAACAAGGTAAAGAGTCTGTAGGGACAAGGAGGGCACTAGCTCAGGCGGAGCTTGCTGTGGGAATCTTCACCTGTGGGATCATTCGCACCAGAGACTCAGAGCTTGCTTTTAGGCACTGTGTGGTCCTCTTCTCTTGGTCCGACCTCCCTAGAGAGATCACGTGCACCTCTAAGCTGCACATGCCACAGGGAAAATTGAAAGGAATGACTCAAAATCACTATCTGCAGGATACATAAAGTAAAGTACCATAAGAATGGAAAAGTGAGAATCAGTGTACACCCCGAATATCTTTTAAATTAGCCAGGCATGGTTGTGCCCACCTGTTGTCCTAGCTACTTGGGAGATTGAAATGGGAAGATTGAATGGTTTGAGGCCCAGAGGTCAAGGTTACAGTGAACTCTGATCATACAACTGCACCCCAGTGTGAGACTATCTCCAATGAAAAGAAAAATGGATTCCAGAGAATAGGATTTGCCTATAGCTATGGGAGTGCCCAATGCTCACTACTGATGCTGACCTTGCTCTGTCACTTCACTATGTGAGTAAAGCATTGCTCCATCCAGTGTCTGTGTGAGTTGTATCTTTCTTGGCCACCCTGACACCTGCAAACAATGGTGTAGGCTGATGCCCCGGGACTCCTGCTCTTGGTGGCAGGCATTATTCTGCAATTTGTATCCTTCCCAGAGGTGGTTATAGGTGTCACTTGCTTGGCGCCAGCCAATGTGAACCCAATGTCAACCAAAGGTTATGTGTGGTTCTTATTCGGATCTCACTTTAAAGAAACCAAACAGAAAAAGACATTTATGAGATAATCTAGGAAAAGTGAATAGTGATTACATTTTAGAAGATAATAAAGAAGTATTTTAGGGGGGTTGGTGTAATGATGTAATTGACAGTGACATTTTACTACTCTGAAGAGATATTTCAAAGTATGTAAAGATGAAATGTTGTGATGTGTGGGGGTTTTCTAACATGAAACAGTTGGAAGGAAAGGGTAAACAGATAAATAAGGTATATATATCCTAAACAACACATCAGGACACACTGCTTTTAGATGTATCCCCAGTGTGCTCCTTATGTGTGGCGAATTATAAAACCTACTTGCTGTAAAAAAAAAAAAAAAAGAAAAATCCACCAATAATGGCTGAAGCCAAGAAAAGGGCTTATGGGAGCTCCTTACGTATATGGAGGCTTCTTGTACATACTAAGATATGTATACACATTTGTATTTCAGTACATAGACATTTGTATATAATTGTATACATATGTGTATACATACAGAAAACAGAGCGAGAAGCAAAGCCTATGTTTATTATGTGTGCATTTACTAAGTGTGCAATCTCAAGGAAGGAGGAAGAGCCAATACCAGGGCACCACCATGCAGGTCACCACCTGGCATCAAGCATGGCTGACTATTGATCCTATGGAAGTATCTTCTGGGAAGTCACCTCAATGAAGTCAGCTCAGGACAATCCACCCAAGAAAAGAAATGAAGAGGAATTTACCCACCAGCTGCTGTTCGTATTGAGCAAAGTTCCACCCAGTGTGGCATTAGCTCCCCCACCCTACCAAGTAGCTCGTGCATGGGCCCCCAGCAGGACCTATGTCATCTCCCACTTCCATGTCAGTGGAGAATCTTCAGGGCAGGAGGCAAAGGCCACCATGCATGGAGGAAGCCCAATCTGCTTTGAGAATAGGCCCACCTGGAGAGGAACTGGTCTCCAGTGCCAGCTCTCTAGACATATGGGTGAGCCATTTTGGAAATAGAACCTCCAACTTCAGTGGAGATGGCTCAGCTAACATTGTATAAGCAAAGAAGGGCTGTCCCTGTGAATCCTGCCCAATGCAGCCTCATGAGAAAATAAATGGTTTCTGTCTTATGCCACTAAAAAAAAAAAAAAAAAAAAAAGCCTTTCCTTTCTTCTCTTTTCTCGCTGCTCCCTGTGAGGGTCCATGCCCTCCCCCCACATGCTTCGGAAAATTGAGGAAATCAAGGACTTTCTGCTCACAGCCAAGCGAAAGGATGCCAAGTCTGTCAAGATCAAGAAAAATAAGAATAACATGAAGTTTAAAGTTTGATGCAGCAGGTACCTTTATACCTTGGTCGTCACAGACAAAGAAAAGGTAGAGAAACTGAAGCAGTCTCTGCCCCTTGGTTTGGCAGTGAAGGAGCTGAAATGAAGCAGACATGCTGATTTGAGTTGCATTAAATTTTAAAAGTTCAAAAAGAATTAATCAGGAAGCCTTTCTTAACATGTTAAACTGCCTCAGGTTCTTGTAATTTCCTTTCAACTCACACACTAAACTTTATATATTTATATTTGGGGTGGTGGGGTCAGGGAGACCATGGTGCCCACAAAATTTCAGTAAGACAAGAATAAGTTTAGGAGAGCTATGGCACAGCATGTTAATAATAGTTAATAATAATGAGACCATAGTCAATAAAAATGTATTATGTACATGAATATTGCTAAGTGAATCCATCTTAAATGTTCTGAATGTCACAAAATGGGAAATACGTGAGGTGATGAATATGTTAATGAATTCCATTTTATCACTGTACAGTATATGCATGTATCAAAACATCGTGTTGTATACTGTAAATATATACAAATTGTAATTCTCAATTATATGATAATAAAGCTGGTGGGGGAGTTAGCCTAATAGATGGAATTAACCTGTCTCTCTCTCTCTGCCTCGCCCCATGCAGTGCCATATGGGTCATGGTTTGACCATGTTCGTGGCTGGGTGTCCATGAGAGAGAGGGAGAACTTCCTGATGCTGAGCTATGAGGAGCTGAAACGGGTAACCCTCATTTTAGTAGTCAGTGCACACCCTCTCATCTCACCTTCCCTTCCTCTGACTTCCCTCCATTTCTCTGTGTCTCCATTTCTCCTTCTCAGTCAAAATTTAACCTGGAGAAGAGTCACTAAGGGTGGGATTAGCTCCCTGGTCTCCATTGCCCCATATCTGGTTGCCATTTCCCAAGATTCATGCTCTTTTTTGTATGTTCTTCTTTACTTTCTCTTCAAACATCTAAAGGGTTTTCCCATGCATCCAGGCAGAGGAGCAGGGCTTATGCACCCACTGGTGGTTGTGGGCAGGACATATCGTGCTTCTGATGACTCAGTAATGAGAAGGCCCTGGGGAAGGGACAGACCTGGGTAGTTACAGTTCAGTCCCAGAGATATATTCAACTGTCTGACATTTTAGTCTGACTAGTACGAAGAGATATGAAGGCATGAGATCAACCTGTGTGAATGTGCTGAGATGCCAAGGACTGGAGGGGCTGCTGAGAGATGAGAGCAGCTGTCAGGTGATGCTCAGGACCAGTGAGGGTAAGCAGACCATTGTAGAAAGAACTGACCTATATTAGTGGTATCCTGGAGAAAAGATAAAACAACGTGAATATTGGATGCTGCTTCCACCTGAGAAACATCACCTCCCATCCCCTTCCTCTGCCTACCTCTGTCCAGTCCCCAGCAGCCTCAGCATGAATCATGGTGATCAGGAAGCCTTTCTTAACACGATTAACTCCCTCAGGTCCAGGATGCCATACCTTCTAGTAATTTTCCTTTCAACTCATACACTGAACTTTAATTTTAGCTATTTCCACAGTTTTGTGTCCTTTTGTTAGACAAAAACTGGGGCTTGTCAAATAAAGAAAAAAATTGAAGCATTTTAATTCTAAGAGAAAAGTCTTTGATTCAGAGGAATGTCTTTCTGGTTTAAAAGCTATTTTCTTAGCATAACCTCTTAGGATCCTGAACCAACTACTAATTATTGAGATAATACATGAGAATATGTTATAAAACCCCCTGCATTATTTAAATACAGAGAATCATGAGGAATAGTATGGTTTAATATAGCACAGCCAGGATTTCAATTCGATTCATTGAATCTTTCTGAAGTTCTCCCACAACCTCTCCTTTAATCCTAATCATTGTCCAGGGGCCCTTCTCAAAGTCTCTCTAGAAGCCCCAGGCTCTGTCTTTTACTGCTAAGTTCTCCTAACTCCACCATGTGAGAAATCCATCAGGATCCTGGCATCTTTCACACACTTCCTGCTCTCTGTTCTTTACCTGTTTCTCTTGCTTTCTCCTGGTTGGATCCAACTCCATCACTTCTTCTTTCTGTGTCTTGTTTCTCTCTTTTTCTTCCCCCTCCTGATCCTCACCCTGCTTCTCATCTTGGTTTCTCTATTGCCTTTCTCTCTCACATCCTCTCTCTTGTTTTTCCTTCTTTTAGGACACAGAGAGAACTGTGGAGAAGATCTGTCAGTTCCTGGGTAAGAAGGTAGAGCCAGAAGAACTCAGCCTAATCCTCAAGAACAGCTCCTTCCAGGCCATGAGAGAAAACAAGATGTCCAATTACTCAATACTGGATGATATTTATTTAGTTCACAAAAACCCACTTATGAGAAAAGGTAAAAGCAAATGCTCTGGTTTCAACATGTCTCAGAATACAAGAAGGGCTTTCTTGTGCTAACAGTTGAGAACATTTTTCCTGTCACTTAATTAAGGGGTGTCTTTTCATGGCTGCAGGCACTTGGACAAAGTTGATTCATCCTGGGATGGCTACCTGAGTCATGAGAAATTCAGGGGTCCTCAAACTACGGCCCACGGGCCACATGAGGTGGTGTGATTGTATTTGTTCCTGTTTTGTTTTTTGACTTCAAAATAAGATATGTGCAGTGTGCATAGGAATTTTTTCATAGTTTTTTTTTTTTTTTTTTTTTTTTTTAACTATAGTCTGGCCCTCCAATGGTCTGAGGGACAGTGAACTGGCCTCCTGTTTAAAAAGTTTGAGGACCCTTGATAGATCCCCTCCCCTTTGAATTTGACACAGGATGGTGTACTAAAAACAGTGACCAGGTTAATTAGCTTCTCCTGCCAGGTTTACAAGCCATGACTGAGGATGAAGGAAGATGAAATTGGGGTGTTTACATGAGGGCTACCTGCTGTGCAGTTAGTGTAGAGAACAAAGACATGAATGAAGGATTGACTTAGCTGGAAAAAGGAGAGAGGTGAGTCTTTGCTATCAGACATTGTAAGGTCCCCCTATAATTAAAATTTGCCATATCCCTACACTTGAGCTCAAGACAAATGAAAATACTTATTAGATGGAGTTGAAGAAACTATGTTTTCCCCAAATCCTACACTTCAGATATATCTGGGATGGTGATCCATGCAAGAAAATAATAAAATTTTTCTAAAACATCTCAGGACCTTGATCAGGTCAGGGCCTGTGCTGTTCCAGTTGGCCAGGACGACAGAGACCAAAGTGGTCAGTCTGAGCCCTAACATCTAATGCAATTGGCTTTGCTGGGTTTTGTATTGCTGTGGACCCATGACCTCCTCTTTCTTCAAATTACTCTCTTTTGGAATGAGAAGGTCTATCCTATGCCTGTCCCACAATTGTATTTTTGACCTGATGAGGCATTTCTTTTCTTTTTTAAAACAATTTTAGATTAATATGAAGGTACAAATGCATTTCTAACGGTATCGTTCAAGTTGTTGAGCCCTGATACCCTTACATTGCACACTAGTTGAGAACTCACTACTGCCCCCTCTTCTTCATTTTACCTCCTTCTATTCCCTATGCAATTGCATGCAGATTTAATCAGAGAAGCAACAGGGACACGGATCACTGGGAGCCTTGGAAGAGCCTGACACACTTGTACTGAGTGAAACCCATGAGTCCTGAAAGACCTTGAACAGGAAAGTGGCAAGATGTGTCTTCCCTTCTCAAGGGATCAAGAGGACTCCCAACTGAGACTAACTTATAAGGAAGACCAATCCTAAGCAGAGAGACCGCTTACAGTTCGTCACCTTAATGCAGGAGAGAAATGCTGTTGGCTTGGGTCAGGGTGATAGAAATAGGGGTGGTGGCAAGTGGCTTGATTCTAGGTGTGTCAGCAGACATTTCATGCATGATTGTGGAGGGAATATGCACAGGAAGGGCTGGGAGAGAGGAGAAAATAAGAAGTCTCCTCCAGGCAGGGAGACATGTAAACATGTGTGCTGCCAGGAGGCACAAGGGCCCACCAATGGATCACTGCTCATTCTGCTATATTAGCCACAATGTCCATGGACAGTGGACAATAGGAACATACCAACGAGGATATGTGTTAAGACTCAGCTGCACCTAAATTGAAGGTCTGTTTCCTGTTTTTCAGGAGTAACTGGGGACTGGAAAAATTACTTCACAGTAGCCCAGGCTGAAACCTTTGATAAAGTATTCCAGGAGAAGATGGCAGATCTTCCTTGGGAGCTGTTCCCATGGGAATAACGTCTATGATATTTCTGGATCTTATATGGATGCTGATATTTGTTCTCCTGTCTCTACATGTGTGCACAATTGGGGGTCATTGCATAAAACCTACTATTTCATCCTGGAGCCTTGAATGATCAAATCTTTCTATCTTTGACCAGTTCCTTTTTAAAAATCACCATAGTACCCCTACACATGTCATGGGATCCCAGACCCTAAATGTTTGTAGTGTTTCAAACATAGAAAATGCTACAGAAATAATATAAGTATTATCCATAAGTGTGTTCAAAATACAAGTTTTTTTTTTTAATTTATTAAATCATAGCTGCATACATTGATATGATTATGGGGCATCATACACTAGCTTCACAGACCATTTGACACATTTTCATCAAAATAGTTAACATAGCCTTCCTGGCATTTTCCCAGTTACTGTGCCAAGACATTTATATTCCACATTTACGAAGTTTCACATATACCCTTGTTAGATGCCCCGCAGGTAAAATACAAGTTTTTTTGAGATAGATTCTTGCTGTGTCACTGGAACTAGAGTGCAGTGACGTCATCATAGCTCCCTGCAACCTCCAACTACTAGGCTTGAGAAATTCTCCTGTCTTGGCCTCCTGAATACCTGAAATTACAGGTGTGCACTTCTATTCCCACATAATTATTATTTTTTTTTGAAGAAACCAGGTCTTACTCTTACTCAGGGGGATCTCCAATGTCTGGCCTCAAGTAATACTCCTCCCATAGTCAGCCTTCCACAGTCCCAGTATTACAGTGATGAGCTATGAAGACTGGCCAAAATTTTTTTTATAAAAATTAGAAAGAGTGACAGTTATAGATATGAGAGCAAAGAATAATAAAAATAAGAAATAAATCACAGAAGCAATTAAAGCCCCTTCTCTTCCCATCAGGTATATCTTTACAATTTATTATTATTATGGACTTAGGAACATAATTTCTACAGAAAAACAGACTGTTGCATAAAATGAGTGAGGCCATTTTGAAGATAAACCACCTTGACCAATGTTTCACACCTACATGGCAAAATTTTCTGCAGCAAAGTCTTTCAACTATGCCTACAGCCTACACAACCCCTCATAAATGTATAGTAGACCCTCCATAGTTGATCACTCCCTACATTGACCACTTCCTTATGTTGACCTAATTTTCTTTTCTTTTCTTTTCTTTTCTTTTCTTTTCTTTTTTTTTTTTTTTTGAGACAGAGTCTCACTATGTCACCCTCAATAGAGTGCCATGGCATCAGCTCACAGCAACCTCTAACTCTTGGGCTTAAGCAATTCTCTTGCCTCAGCCTCCCAAGTAGCTGGGACTACAGGTGCCTGCCATAACACTTGGCTATTTTTTTGTTGTTGTTGAACTTGTCATTGTTGTTTAAGCAGGCCTGGATCTGGTTTGAACCTGTCTGTTTAGAGTATATGGCCAGCGCCCTAACCACTGAGCTATGGGTGCCAAGCCCATTGAGCTAATTTTCATGGACCAACATGCACCACATGTACATATAAGTCCTAGTTCCTTCTGTTGACCATCTGTGTGTCTTAACCAGTTTGCTAAAGTCCTTCAGGAGGTCAACTTACAGAGGTGCTTATCTGTGCTCTCTAACCTGTGCTTATCTAACCTCTCCAGTGGTCATTCCAAAGCCCAGCTAAGACATGACCAGCTGCTTCTGTTTTACCCTAAAACCTTGGTGTAGAAACCAGGATGTTTTCTAGAGGGCGAATGTGAGGATATAACCACCAAGACATCACTTCAGGTTTTTTGTAAGTCCCTGTTTAGTATTTCTTCCTGAGAAACTCGATTTGTTACCATCTTTCTCTGGCCTCTCAGCTCCCTCGACCCTTAGGGATAGATTTGCATGCATCTGCTCATGGCAAACAGTTCTCAACCTTCTTTTGTTCTCTTGCTCTGTGGTGGTTGAGCATAGACAATGAATGCAGAGGAATTCACTCCCAGTATAAAAAATTCTCCATTTCCAGGGGTGGTTTCAGGATTCCTCACCCATGGAGCCTACAGTGATAAAGTGTCCAGCACTTGATGGCAGTAAAGTCCTCAAAGGCCTTGTTCTGGGATGTGGTATTGGTTGTGGGGCCGCCTTGCTCCTTTTCTTTTCTTTCTTTTTTTTTTTTTCTAAGTCAGCTTCTCTATACCTTGTAGAGATTATGTAGGGTCCCACTATTATTTCAATAAATGCATTTTCTGCGTACATCATCCAGAGTCCACTGGAGTCCACTGTATCTGAAATCCCAGTTAACCCACAACAACCAATGCCCCTAACATCATCTCGCTCCATTGGCCTGAACCCTGTGTTTCACACACAGGAGAAAGGCCTTGACATAGCACAATGCAGAGAGCTTTGCTTTCTTGGGGTGACATTTAGCAGTTTCTTACAGACTCAAAATTGGTCCTGAGGACATAATGGGACTTAGAGCAGAAATGTTTGGTAAGACTGCACCATAAATGACTTTGCGAAGCTCATACTGTACCACAGTGACCTGATTCATTTTGCTTCCTGACATAGGACTGTCCTGAGCTAAAGATGGACAATCTTAAGTGGCTTGCCCATACAAGGTCTAGAAGGAACAGACCCAGCTTCTTCCTCGGTGCATATCAGGACTGTTCTGAGGAAGGAGCACATGGGCAGACTTACTGGGGAGATAGGAGCTTGCAGAGCTCTGTGCCTCACACCTCTGCCCACTCAGGGCATCCTCACTGCAGAGGGGCTGCTCCCTTCCTACCCTGCTGTGACCTCCCACGGGCTCATGAATGAGGAGCTACAAGGAACATGGTCTTAAAAGCTTGGGGATCCTATGCTGACAGCTGACCCAGCTGTTGCTGCTTTCTCATGTCTGATGTGTTGGTCCCAGGACCAACTCTGATCCCTTCTTGCGGTGCATCCCTCAAGGGGGTGCCAAGCAATCACTGAGCAGCAAGTTCAGCACAGCAGATGCATTTCAACACAAAGCTGGCCCTGGTCAGCGTTATAATTGACAGCTTCCTGTATATAATGCCTCAGCCACCACTACTATCCGGGGACTGACAGAATGCTGGATTGCCTGACACGGGAATCTATACATTATTTCTTCCAAGCAAAAGATCAATTATCTGGCAATGGGATTGCAATGAAGGGCACATGATCTCACAATTCACTGTACACGGAGAAAAGACAAGGCACTGTATGCCTTTGGAAGACAGAGCCTACTTCAGTGTCACAATGGAACGTACAATTTAAAAAATGGACAAAGATTATTAGTACTTTTTGACACATGGGTTATTCAGAAATTTCTTGTTTAATTTAAAAGTATTCGAAGATTGGGCAGTGCCTGTGGCTCAAAGGAGTAGAGCGCCGACCCCATAAACTAGAGCTGGCGGGTTTAAACCTGGCCCTGGCCAAAAATTGCAAAAGAAAATTTTTTGAAGATTTATAGATATCTTATGATTGTTGGTTTATAATTTAATGCTGTTAATGTAAGAGAGTAATTTATATTATTTCCAATTCATGACATTTCTTGAGCTTTGTCTGATGGCAGAGCATTTGGCCTGTCTTGGTGAATAAGGCTTGTGACTTGAAGAGAATGCGTATTACATTGTTTTCAGTTGTAGTATTCTGAAAAGGCAAATTAAGTCCTATTGGTTGGATCGATGTTCTCCAGTGACCCTGGTGGATAGGAAGTAGTTTTGATTTGCATTTCTCTAATGACTATTAACCTTGAACCTCTTTTGTACCTGTGTTGGCTATTTGCTTATCTTCTTTGAAGAAATGTCTACTTCAGTTTTGGGCCCATTTTTTAATTGACTTTTATTGTTGAATTGTAGGAGTTCTTTATTTGTTCAGAAATATAATTTGTAAATATTGTCTCCTATTCTGTAGGGGTTTTTTCCACTGTCTTAGTAGTGTTCTTCGAGGCACAAAATTTTTTCACTTCAATATGCACCAATTCATCTATTTTTTTCTTCTTCCTTGGCATGTAATTGATGTTTCCTTGGGAAAGAAACCACTGGCAAATCCAAGGTCATGGACATTTACCCATATTTTTAATCTAAGAGTTTTGAGATATTTCAATTATTTGATCCATTTTTAATTAAGTAATGTATATATTATACAGTAAGTGTCCAGCTTCATTCTTTTCATGTAAATATACAGTTGTTACTGCCTCAGTTGTTGAGGAGGATAGGTTTTATTTTATTTTTTTTTTAGGTAGAAACTCACTCTGTTACCCAGGCAAGGGTAGAGTGATGTCATCACAGCTCACAGCAACCTGAAACTTGTGGGCCCAGGTGATCCTCCCACTAAGCTGTGACTATGGGTCATAGGCCAAGTTTTTCTACTTTTCATAGGAATGAGGTCTCACTGTTGCGCAAGGTCTTGAACTTCTCAGCTCAAATAATCTTCCCACCTGAGCCTCCCATGGTGCTAGGATTATAGTTGCTAGCCTCTGAGCCTGGCCAATTATTCTTTTATCCCTCAAAATTTCAGTGTGTATTTCCCAAGAACAAGGATAAATGCTGTATGTCCTCAGTAAAATTACAGAAATCAGGGAACTTGACAGTGATAAAAATTATTCAACATTATCTAAATACACATTGCATGTTCACATTTGGGCAATTGCTCCATTGATATAATTACAACATGGTGTGCATGTGTGGTCCAGGACTCACACAGCACTTAGCTTCATGTTTCTTCATTCTGAGACTTGTGCTCCATTTCTTTGACCATGTGACAATTCAAAAAGGACAGGCTTAGTATTTTGCAGAATGTTTCTCTATTGGGGTTTATACGATGTGATCTTATGACTATATTCAAGTCTAGAATTGATGTTTAAGACAGGCCAACAGAGAAAGGGAGGGGGGGGCAAGGAAAATTACAGTAGAGAAATCTGAAACATGTGACCTCAGATGACCAAGGTTAATGTCATCATTAAAGGCCATGTTGATAGTAAGTATCCTTGATATTTTGTGATGATAATGCCATTTGTGTCTATGACCTTTCTCTTCATGAACCTAGTCTAATTATGAGAAAAAAAAAAAAAATCCAACCAGTCTCACTGTGGGGACAGTCTACAAAATAACTGACCAGTACTTCTCAAAATTGTCAGACATCAAAAACCAAGGAAGTCTGAGAAACAGTCACAGCTGAGAAGAGCTGAAAGACACTTGATGATGATATGTAATCTGATGGCCGGGATGGGGTTTTGGAGAAGAAAAAGAACATAACGTAAAAATTCAGGAAATCTGGGCTGGGAGCAGTGGCTCATACCTATAATCCTAGCACGTGGGGGGCTGAGACAGGTGGATTGCCTGAGTTCACAGGTTCGAGACCAGCCTGAGCCAGAGTGAGACCTCATCTCTAAAAAAGCTAGGCATTGTAGTGGGCACCTGCAGTCTCAGCTACTCAGGAGGCTGAGGCAAGAGAATCACTTGAGCCCAAGAGTTTAAGGTTGCTATGAGCTATGACGCCACGGCTCTCTGCCGAGGGTGACAAAGTGAGACACTGTCAAAAAAAATTCAGAAAATCTGAATGAGGTATGGACAATGGGATTCCTCTGCACTCTTTTTGCAATTTTTCTGTAAATCTAAAAATGTTATAAAAAATAACACTGATTAAAACTATTTTTTATATACACACATTTTTATGTCCTTGCATTTGTTAGTGAATTTCCAGTTCACGCCAATGAATTCAACTCACATTATATTCAGAATGTTTTCTGAGTTCACAGTTTCCCAATAGGATTTATCTTTTGACTATTGGTCACAATACTGACTTCTCCTTATCAGCTAGCAAACTTCTCAACTAACTGGGCAGAGATTGCTGATCATTATCTGTTTACTATCAAACCTAATCTGCCAGCAGCTGCCACAGCATCCAGCAGCGTCTGCACCTGAAACCCTAACAGGGAGCCTGAGGACCCAATCATCATGTGAGATGACAACTTATGGTATGAAGGGATCCCTTTTCCGAAGAAGCGTTATAACCCCGAGATCCTAAGGAAAGCACGTGAAGAGCTTGTGCTAAAGGATGAAGATGGATTAATAATCATTTCCCCTAAATCAGGTAAGGAAACAGAATCCTGTACTGAGAAAGGCTGTATTTGGGTTTCTCATTTATTCAGTAGATGGTTGGAGCACTTTCTCCCTCTTTTTTCTCTGTGAGACAGGGTCTCACCTCATTGTCCAGCTGGAATGCAGTGGCTCAATCATAGGTGCCTGCAGCCTGAAACTCCTGGGCTTACGAGATCCTTCCAAGTATCTGGAACGAAAGGCGTGCACCACCAATCCGAGCTAATGTATTTCTTTTTATTTTTTGCAGAGGTGGGATCTTGATATATTGCTTAGGCTGATATTTAACAGTGGCCTCAAAATCTATCCTCCCATCTCAGCTTCTCAAAGTGCTGAGATGACAGGCCTGAGCCACCGAATCTGAATCTGATCCTGATCGGAGCATTTTCAATATGCCAGACAATGGGCAATGTTTTCAAGCGGGTAGAGCAAGGCCTAGTGCCAGGTACATTCAGGGTAAAGAATTCAGTCAGGGAATTACATGGTACCATGAGCATTCAGAGGAGATAAGCTATGGTATTAGGAGAACCCAGAGGAGCGAATCCTAAGGCTGATTCAGGTGTGTGTATTGGCAGGGAAAAGGATGATCTTAATAGAAAGAACAGAATCTAAGTTGAAATGAAAAGAAAGAATGGAAAATTACTTATTGAGGAGGGATATTTTCCTGTAGTAGAATCATCATGGATGATGGTCAGGAATTGGTTAGGGCCTGAAAAATCAGAGGGACTGGGAGATGTAGACCATTATCTGGAGTGGACTGAAGGGTAAGAGCCTGCAAATGGGTCAGATTGAGGCCAAAAGCACTTCAAGTGGCAGGACCCTGAAAAGCCAAGAGCAATGGGAACTTATTCAAAGATTTCAGCAAATGGCCCAAAACTGGCAGCAACCCAAACACCCATTGACAGATGAGGGATAAACAAACTGTGGCATATAGATACAATGGAATGTGTTTCATCCTTGCAAAAGAAGAAAATGCCAATGTATGCTACAGTGTGGATAAACCTTGAGGGCATTACACTAAATTAAATTAGCCCTTCACAAAAATGCACATAGTGTGTGGTTCTCCTTACATGCTTATATAAGGTGTCTAGAGCAGTTAAGTTCACAGAAGGGAAAATACAAGGTGGTTGCCAGGGCCAGAGGGAGGAGGGAATGAGGAATTTCTGTTTTATAAGTACAGAGTTTCAGTTTTGCAAGATTAAAAAGTTATGGAGATCAGTTGAGCAACAATAGGAGCATGCTTAACTATTAAACTGCTAAAAAATGGTACATTTATGTTATGTTTATTTTACCATAATTTTTTAATTATTTTTTTATTAAGTCATAGCTGTGTACATTAATGTGGTCATGGGGCACCATACACTAGTTTCATAGACCGTTTGACACATTTTTATCACACTGGTTAACATAGCCTTCCTGGCATTTTCTTAGTTATTGTGCTAAAACATTTACATTCCACATTTACTAAGTTTGACATATACCCTTGTAAGATGCACCGCAGGTGTAATCCCACCAATCCCCCTCCCTCTCCCCACCTACCCCCTTCCTCCTCTTCCTTTCCCCTTTTCCCCTATTCTTAGGTTGT